>JAAAKQ030313612.1:0-26704 GCA_010016005.3 Zanna intricata
GGAAGAAAAGCTGCAGAGGCTAGGGCCGTGGGGACGCCAACCCCCAAAGTCTTAAAGAATAAGACTTCCCGTCGGGGTACTACGAAAAATGAGGAGTGAACTGAATTCCCGTAGCCTTCTTCGGTGAGCCGAACTTATTCAGTCACAATTTAAATGGTATTTAACCCTACAAGAGATATCTTCATTATGTTCACCACAGGGACTGACAGTACAATGATAATTATTCACAGAATATGATATGATAATTACTCATATCTATTCAAAGATATGAATTTTTAATCTTAATGCTTTACATCGTCACAATCATTAAAAAAATGAGAAAAATACAGAAAAGCGGTGTACCACTTTTAGAAAGACGTGGACCTGTCTAATTATGCGGGGTTAAAATTTGTTAAACTCTAGTAAGTTATCTTATAGAAATAAATATTAATAAGAAAGAAACGGTGTCGTTCAATTCCCCGGTAACTTTGTGTACACATTTCGAAGAAAAACATCAAATCTAGTGAAACTGAAAACTTCGCCTAAAACGATTACTTAGAGTTTTTTTTTTTTTATTTGATCATACAAAATTTAAAAAAAGTCTTACATCGAAATTGTAATACTTTCTTGGCATCAGTTAATTATTTTAAAGTAGAAAAATAATGATAATGAAAAATTATTTTACCTAAGATTTATTTTTCTTGGAGTAGAAGTAATTAATGAAATTTTATTTTAAAATTATCAGTATTAAATAAACCAAAAAAAGTTTAAAGATTCTAAAAATCTGTATTTAAAAAATTTTTCTACTTCTCCAGCTCCAAAATCAAGTTCCAATAATTTTTATTTTATTTTTCTACGTTCAATACGTTAACTGGAAGAAATTAAAAAATAAAAATTCGACTTAGGACTTTAGGACTTTTGTAACATCTCTAAATAAAAAGGGGTTTTAATTTTGAAACATCAGGATTTTGGACTTTTTCTTAACCACAGTAATAAGCCCTCGCTGAGAGCATTTCAACGATAAGTTGAAGTTAACAACTATTAGTGGTACTTATTTTCATTGGTTCCAAAGTTATAGCAAAATAAAATTTTAATAAATGAAATATTTGTATCTTACAAGGAAAAGGAACATCGGTTCGAATTCAACTTCATATACATAAAGTTTTTTAATTTTTTTTTAATTTTAATTTATTGTTTTATTAATAATTATTAACCTCTGTAAAAAATATTTAACAATAATTAATAATTTAATAATAACAATACAAATATATATATATATATATATATATAAGAGGTGTGGCTAGAAAATAACAAGACTGATTTTTTATAAGACAAACAGTGCAAGCCTTAAGATCAAACGCCACATTGTTGAGTCGCCTAACATCCCCCCTTTACATTCCAGCCAGTATGACGACCGCAGCCTACTCAGTCGAGCCACAGCCATAGCTTGTATTGAATCTTGTACCTGCCGCTCGGAAAATAGGTAAAAATAGGCTAATCGCATAAATAGGTAGGCGTTTTAATAGAGCGACGAGTTAACGTGAAATTTTTAGTAAAACTCGGCAAGTCCGCAACAGAGATCTATTCTCTCTTACAAGTTTACGGTGAGTGATACAAGTGTACGTTGATACAAGTGTATGTCATGAGCGCACTCGAGTTTTTGAGTGGCATAAACAGTTCAAAGAAAAACGAGAAGAAATCGAAGATTATCCGCATCCAGGATGTCCTTCCACTTCGAAAACGGATGAAAAAATAGGTAATCTCAGCCGTCCTGAATGTCTGAAGATCAAACAGTGAATAAGGATTATTATCTTGAAGTTCTAACTACTCTTCGAGAGCGAGTAAGAAGAAAGCGATCTGAGTTGTGGAAGAACAAATCATGGATTCTTCATCAAGACAACGCTCCAGCCCACACTGCACCGATTGTTAATTCGTTTGTCGCTAAGCGTAGGTTCTCTGTGCTGAAACATCCACCTACTCACCAGACCTAGCCCCATGTGACTCTTTTATGTTCCCGAAAGTGAAGGAAGCATCGATAGGAAGTAGGAACTGAAGCTGTGAAAGAGAAAGCGGCGAAGACCATAAACACGATTTCATAAAATGACCTAAAACACTGTTTTGAACAATGGAAAATTCGAATGGAGTGGTGTAGGGATCATGGAGGGGAGTATATTGGAAAGGAAAATGTGAAAGTTGTTAAGAAAAACAATAAAAATTGTTGCAGTAAAAATTCTTTTATTTTCTAGCTACACCTCGTATATGAAAAAAAAATCAGAAGTTTTTAGTGAAATATAATTTTATGTACTTTTCGTTTTAATTCAAACATTTTTACAATCAGAGGTTAATAATTATTAATAAATCAATATATTTAAATTTCTAAAAAATATATGTATATGAAGTCGAATTCGAACCGATGTGTGCGTTGTAATCACGTACACATCGGTTCCGACATGTTCTCACTTACACCACATATATAATTGAGCGACGTGAAACAGAATTAATACATAAAATAATACAAAATGGTAAGGAAATTTTTAACAACAAAAAATCGTTATATGTAATTGAACTGATGTTCAAGGAAGTAAGGAAGTCATATGGTATCCACATTAGATTTTTTTTTTATTAATGACGGGTTAATTGTATGAAATTCTATTGTAATATTGTTATTAAAAGTTATTATTTAAATTTTGAATAATAATATTAAAAGGTTAAATAACTTTTTATTTAAATATTATATTATTTATTTTAATATTAAATACACTCTTAATATTATTCATTAAAATGTTTTTAATGTAAAAATCAATATTTTTAAACTCTGATCGGCTCTCCCTCCCCTAATATTGCCTCCGAAGTATTATTTTGTGGTTGCTTGCGCTACTGCTATGCCTAGAAAGACGTAAAAATAGAGTTGAAAGATATGCAATAAATAAAAAGATAGCATTTTTCAATTTTTGGTGAAGGAGGAAATTTTGAGACAATTTTTTTTTTTTATATTTTAAGGTAAGCATGTACTGAGTTTAATATAAAACGGGGTTATGATTGAAAAATACAATTGACTATCTAATCCTTCCGTTAGAGATACTGACCTCAGAATTTTACCAACAAATTACCCCATATACACGAATATATTCGCCAAATTTCATAAAAATTGATTTATCCAGTAAAAAAACTAATAAGATTCAAACATACAAACAAACTTATATACGTACGTACGATAATTAATCCTCCAAATTTTTGTTGTGTTTTTGGGGTATCTGCGTCATTAAAATCGAGAAATGTAAAAAAACCTATACCCTACTCTTTGACTGATTACCATACATTCCCTCAGTATAGCACTAGAGCTATAATACCAGGAAAATAAATATTTTTAATAAAAATTCTAAATAAATTTTAAAACTGATGTACAAACATGTTTTCAAGTCTTCATCCAATAATTAAAAAATAAACAGATCTCGTCACACACAAAAGCAGTAGTAATCGTT
This sequence comes from Zanna intricata, assembly GCA_010016005.3. Taxonomy (NCBI): domain Eukaryota; kingdom Metazoa; phylum Arthropoda; class Insecta; order Hemiptera; family Fulgoridae; genus Zanna; species Zanna intricata. The sequence goes on from JAAAKQ030313612.1 coordinate 3,462, forward strand.
TAAAAGTATGTATAATTGCTTTTTAGATAGTTCAAAATTAATATTGAAATATTTTTAGTTAAATAAAAATCTAACGGTTTAACTAATTTAAAACCGATTAAAGAAATAAAACAGACAAGGATGTAAAAAATTTAGTTCGCTTAAATGAAATAATACGACATTCCGGAGTGTACAGATATCTCTTTATCCGACAGCAGAAAAGTAGGTCATTATTTTAATATGCTATTGTATGGAATAACGTATTCATTATGCCGTGATTACAAAAGCGACAATCTGTATTTTCGTAATCGATTCTATGAAATTCAAAAATACAAAAATAATACAGTCTGATTCAGATTACAATTACTAAACAAATATAGGAATTTATTTTCTGAAGTATAAGATATTTAGTTTTACTTATTGTTAAATCTATTTTAACTACAGACACATACAAACAGATACAAACTTTTACTTACAGCTCATGACACGTATAAATATTTAAAAAACAATTTAATTATAAATTTCTTCAAAAATTAACAACAAAAAGCTAGATAAGATTAAGTTAACGAAATAGAACATTATAATAGAAAATTGTGAATTTTCTACTCGGGAATGTCAAGTGGAAATTAAAAAGAGAAAGAAAAAACAAACGCTTTCAGAACATGTATAAGTATAAGCATAAAAATTAAATATATAAATATCTAATTACGCTGATCACATTAGGGGAAATAATACTTTCAAGCACAAAAACCATGCAAATATTACAATTCAATTGTTAAAAAAAATGTTAATCTATTATTATCGACCAGAAAGGTTGTTCTTACAAAATTATAATTAAAAATAATTAAAATTCCAACATGATGCCTGTATTAGGAAAATAATACAATTCAAAATAAACGATTAATTAATAAACTGTTTAAAATATGATAACGAAAACAATAGCTCCGTCATCTACTAACAGATTACAACAGCAGAACAGTTCAATTTTATATCAGTGACTGATACAAAAAGCCATCTGTAGTTTTAAATTTTGTTTCAGATTAAATCTTATTAAAAAAAAATATTTTGATGACCTGAAATGTTTGCGAAAGTACTAATCGTGTAAGTAAAAGCAGAGGCAATAAGCCATTAAGTGTATTTATATATATATATGTATATATTTATATATGTAAACACACACACACACGCGCACATTAGATCCATTTTATTAAGTTCTGTCCTGTAAATGTCCATTTTATTAAGAACGTTGAAAATTATTTTTTAGGCTAGTTTGAGACGATCTAAAAAAAAATCCTTATTAATTTCCTAATAAAAAAACTTTTTTCATTGTCCTTCCGTATTTTAAGCTGATTGATCGGTATTCACTTCAATTTTGAATGTAATACTTATTTCAGTCAGGACTGATTTTGTTTAATTAACATAAAAATAAAAAAACGCTACGTCCTCTTTAATAAATTGAGTGCATAATGTAAAACGGATAACGTGACATGTGAATAAAAATAAAGTATTATTTACGGCGTGTACAGCAACTTTACAAGAAAATAATCGGCCGATGTCTCGAGCGGTACTCCGCAACAGCAGATGTTTATTCTGTTACAAAATCTTTACAGAACTTTCTTTTCTACCTTTGAATATGTTTTACATACTTTTTTTAGCTTACTTTCGCCCCATGGTTAACAGTTAACGGATAGTATACATGCGCAGAAGGTGAAGAGGAGTGTTACAAATGCGCAGAAGGTGGAGGAGAGTAGTACTTATTCATAGTAGGTTTTTTGGGATGAACATAGATATAGTCGATCAAAGAAAGTAAAGCTTTGAACCCCCTTGTAGGAGACATCAAAAGTTACCTTATTATATTTACTTCCGTAAATATTAAAATATCGTACTAATAAAAAGTACAAAATTAAAAAAAAAATTAAAACGTTTTTAAACAAATATAAAAACATTGATTACCCAATACACACAAATAGAAGATAATTTTTTCTAACAAAATACGTGTTAAGTTGTATATTTTCGCAGCATCACGATGAAAAGCATGAGGCGCACTTTCATATTCGATATTTATTCTTTAAATATAACAAAGGTTTTGATGCAAAATGGAAATGATAGCTTCAATATACAGTATCTAGTAAATCTCTTTGAATGAACGGCAGTTGTTAAGGTGCAAAACAGAACTGAGGTCGCCTCACAAGCTTCTCATTGTGGTCTTGCGAAAATAGACAACGTTATACATATTATTCTGTTACAAACAAAATTATCTTCATGTAATCCATTTTTTAGATTTGTTTAAAAGAATGTTTTTACATTTTTTCAAATATCACTTAGTCCTCGATTCAACAATAATTTTAATCGCTGCATCTTTTTTTATACTTTATGAAAAGGTACAACTTTTTCTTTTTTTTTTTGTTATATCTCAAATATAACTACTGTTTCAGACTGTGTCACACGTATAAATTAGAAATCATATGATATTCTGAATAAAATGTAACTGAAAACTTTGCTAATTTTTATAGTCGACAGGACACAATTTACTATCAATTTTGTGCTCTTCACGGACGTAAATTTGAGTTCCTTATGTACTCAAATAAAAATACTTTTTACTAGTTTCTCTACATTCTTTTAAAGACAAATTTCAATAAAATAAGACAAGTTTGGCTGTTTCATCGCTACGATGAAGTGAGTTGTTAAGCTCCAAACTCATCGGCTACGTATAACGTATCTTATAAAAAAGTAATTAGAAGAATGACAACAAATATTGTTGTAAAAATATCTTATTTATTTTAAATTCGTGTAGTGTATGGTTGAGCATTTTCTAGAAACAAACGAATATGAGTATACGTATCTCGTAGGATAAATTTTGTAAGGTCGCACAGTTTCAATTAAATGTTTTGAGATTGTTCTTTGACTTTTGGGAGGAAGTAAATTAAGTTGTAAATTTTTTAAAGTTAAGTAAATTAAGAAGACGACTCTGTTGTTTTACTTCCATATTAGAATGCGGTAATTACTTTTCTAACGAAAGTTTTCCATCGACTACTGACCTCCTATATGATTTTTAGGTTCCACGACGAGGAGAGGCTAATCTTCTTGAGCCGGCCTCCGTGGCGCGAGTAGTAGCGTCTCGGCCTATCATTTGGAGGTCCCGGATTCGAATCCTGGTCAGGCATGGTATTTTTCACACACGCTACAATTCATTCATCTCATCCTCTGAAGATATACCTTAACCGGTGGTTCCGGAGGTTAAACAAAAAAAAAAAAAAATAATCTTCTTGAAGTAAAAAAAAATTGAACGTTCTTATAAATGGACACTTTAAATTTAAACTGTTCATATATTAGCTGTTGGAATGATTTTTAAATAACGATATTATTTTTTTTTATGAACTTGTAATAATTCTGTATTTCATTTATATGATTAACATAGATCAGCATTTTCTACTTACATTACCTTATTGTAAAACCGATAGAAAAAAATTTTAATTTCTCTACCGAATATTATCTCTAATGCTCTTAAGTTGTAACCGTTAAAACTTATAACGCTTAAAAGTAAAGTCATAAAATGAACTACGAATTGTGATTTTACAGCACGATAAAGTTTTTTTGATTTTTTTCCCTTTAAAAATATGGTTATTAGTTTTTTGCATAGTTTCACGAGTTTACATAAATATTTACATTCATAATTTAAATATAAATATTTACATATTCATATTATGTAGTTTACATAAACATATTTCATTCATAATAAAAATCGTATTAATATATGTAATAAATACTTTTGACAAATTTCATTTTATTAAAAAAAAAAATTGAAATCTTATGTTTTCCGTTACGGCATAAATTTAATTTATTCACTTCCGGTAAACAAACGATAGGTCGAAGCCTATATAAATGTGTTTCAAGTTTGTTAAAATTCAGTTTGTATATGGTTGTAAAAAAAAAAATTATATCAATTTTTTGTTAAAAAAAAGGTCCAGTAAAAATATGAATAAATAAATTAAAAATTATTAAATATTAAACTACTCGTTTTCAAAGTACTGAACCTTCCCCCCCCCCCAAATGATCCTTCGGACTTAATTAGCAACAACTTCTGGAAAAGAGTTACCAGTAGCGCTGTTTTGGTCTGTTTCACCGATACAAAAAAAGGACTTTTTAAAACGGGAGCCGTTAAAAACCAAACTAAAGTAATTTCACTTAAGAAGATCCTCTTATAAAAATGAGATACTCATTCTCATAGTCTTCTGGAAGAAAAAGTTTCAGAAATTTGAAAGAGAGTCGTTTATTACTAAGTATTTTAAAATTTTTATCATGTTTCATGCAGTTTTTAACGAATAAATTAATATTAAAACAAATTTATAAGATATACTATATAAGTGAAGGCGTACACTAAATACATGTAATGTTACCTGAGCTTTCTGAGGTTATTCTACCAGCGAAAATAATGAAAAAAGCTCATATGAATATGATTCCAAAAACGTTCTGTTAGCGTTTATTTTATTTTTTTAACACTGTATAAATTGTACGTTAGCTTCCCATTCTCTGTAATTGACAGCATTTTAAATTTTTCATACGGTAAGTATTAGTAATAAAATAAAATTGTTCAAACTTGTATTTGTTTGTTATTGGACTATTTTACATCAATTTTATCAAAATTAATTCTCTACAAGTTTTCATAATTAATTTTACGTATTTAGTAGTCATTTAACAGTTTTTTTTTAATTAAAAACGTAAAAAAATAGAAGTGATTTTAGCCAACAAATCTTTCTGCTTTACACCGAATATTATGAAAACTACTAGATATATGGTTTTGAAATCTGGTATATTCAATTTTTCAGGTCAAAAAACATAGCAAACTATCCCCTTAATTTTCACCCCTTAATTTGCTTTTCTAAAATTTTCGTATGGTTTTATTTTACTGTTTGCTCAAGAATCAGGGGGAATTCTTTCGCTAGCCGTAACTCGCTGACGAGCTTTTCAGGACCCATATCTACGTGAACTTTTTTCATTATTTTCGCTAGTAGAATGAGCTCAGAAAGCGCCGGTAATACTACGTGAATCACCTGTATACGGGCGCGCGCGCACGGACTCCCTAACCTATAAATTAATTTTTTATTTTTTTATGAAAACTGATAGTTTTCAAGAAATTTCTAACGTAATCAAGGCGAAAATTATAAATCATTCCTCTTAAGTACACAAAGCAGTAATGACTACTGGAATTTCTCAGTTTAAGAAATTTTTTTTTTCAAGAAAATATGGTAAATGGAAACAAAGACTGTTTCTACAAAAAATGTAATACCAAATTAAGATTAATATATGATAAGCTTCGTATAGCAGGTAATTAAAATTGTTTTATTTGTTTTTCTGGTCGTGTCATGTACTCTTCAATTTAAATGGATAACAAATCGAGCAGGAGCGATATACAAACAACCTTATCGATTGCGGTTTATCCGAGGGACCGAAAGATTTCACTGATATTATGGCTTTTCCTAACCTTTGGAACCTAACTTACCGAGTGTCTTGATATTTCTGACTTCATTTGCTCAACGGAGAAACAAAACTGAACACGCAAGATTAGTGTTTGGATATGCCGAATAGGATTGCAGTTAAGATACTTGGATGTTTAATTTCGGATAAGAAATTATATCGCGGTAATGTAAACGCTGAATCGTTTATAAATTTTGTAGTCGTGCTGTAAAGTTTACAGATTTTAGGTCTACGTAATATTTTTTATTTCTGTCCAACAATTTTGTCTTCTCTTGGGAGAGGCGTATTTTTACGTTCTATGATTCATTTTTTTATTAGTTTAACTTCTATAAAGAAAAAATATCACAATTTTTAAAAAATATAAGTACACTGTTTTTTGTTTGTTTTTTTTTTTGCATTCTGCACTTCAAAAATTCGTTAGATCTTACAATCGAAATAAAAGCGCGATTCTTACTCGTTACTACAAAACCGACTCTAACTGGCGAAACAGAAAACAGATTCGATATAATACAAGAACACACCGGGCCTGTCTAGTGGTTAACGCGACATCGCAAATCAGCTGATTTGGAAGTCGAGAATTCTAAGGTTCAAATCCTAGTTAAGGTAAAAACTTTTATAAGGATTTGAATACTAGATCGTGGATACCGGTGTTCTTTGGTGGTTGGGTTTCAATTAACCACACTTCTCAGGAGTGGTCGACCTAATATTGTACAGGACTACACTTCATCCTCATTCATCCTCTGAAGTAATTATCTTACGGTAGTTCCGGAGGCTAAAACAGATAAAGAAAGAAAAAGATATAATACAAGAAGTTTGTACTACTGTCATATTGATGAAGGCGCAGTGGACATTAGCCTTTGATTTTAATCATTTCGTTCCCAAACTTCGTCGATTTAGAAATTTTAAAAAATTTATTTGTTACGGCAAAAGTGCTGATTGGTTATACGGCTTCAAATTTTTTACAAAGAACACAAAACTAATTCTCAAAATCAACAAGCTTTTGCATCGCACACTGGAACAGTTTTTCCGGCTAAAATAAGATGTAATTAGATTGTTTTCATTTCTGATTAAAAAAGAATCATATAATTCTTCATTTTAAAATTTTCTCCACTTTAAACGGTGTTTACACGACTAAGACTGTAAATGAGTTTACTCGACGAGCAAATTCCTGCATCTAGTTAGACTGATTTTGTAAATTTATCGCTTGAATATTAGTGATTAAATCATTATACGTAATGCAAATATTTTTTTAGCCAAGCTAATCCGCTTTTAAATTAATATTATTACAAAAATACATTAGAAAATCGTTGATACTGAACCGCCCCATCTCACGGAAAACATAATTAAACTACGTGGTACATTTATTTTTCCTTAAATATATAGACATCATTAAATTTAACATACATAAACTTTGAGCTCTTGCAAATCACGGAAGATAGTTTAGCAACAACGTTCCCGTTTTTTTTAAATTTTTAGAGAAGGCAATTTTTTTTAATAGATTTACTACAATTTGAATCGACAACGCACACACAAGTTTTTTTTATTGGTTCTTTTATAAGTAAACATAAGATATTATTATTTATTAGATATTATTTCTGAAGAGTGGTTTACTCCTTCCAAAACCTTGAACAGAGCAAGTATTACTATTTACAGAACTTTTATACCAGTTATATTTAATAAAACATACATTACCTGACGTTATATATTATCGATATGTTTAAAGCGTAATAGCTCGTTTCATAATAATTTAAAAAATTGAAGGTGATTTCATTTTATTCTACTATTTTCTATTTATTTCATTTTATTAATGAAGTCTACATTTAAGAATTTAAGTAAAACCAGTGGATAGTACGTTTTATTTACTTATCTTTAGTCTTATGTTGGTGGAAATCAAGCACGAAAAATATTTGAAATCATTCCTTATTCATTGCAACATGAAGAAATTTTTCTCGCTCAATTCGGATGTTTTTGAACCAAAACGTTTTCAGTTATCGGGTATTTTTCCAGTAACAAATATTACAGTCAGAAATAATTTCTGTAAAATTATTAAAAAAAAAACCGATATGTTCGATTTGTCAAGAAAAATAAATTAAATATGGGTATTAAAACTAGTTGTTATTATTACTATTACTATTACGATAGAATTTGAAAAAAATTCATATTTTAAAATAAACGATAAATTAATAGCTAAGCAATGAAAGTAAAATAACAAGCATCATGCAGCTTCTATTGTGGACCACTGCTCATGAAATTAAGTCAACTAATTATTTTCCTACAAGAATATTTGCATAATGACTGTCATCAACCATCCTAGTAAGAAATATTTAATCACATTTTGTTCACGAAAATTCATCCGAGAAGACGTAATAATTTTTTTTTCTATACACAATTTCATTTTAGATTAATAAATATAAACGATTTATAAAAATAAATTAAAATAATAAATTTATTTAAATAAATTAATTTTTTTAATTTTTAAAGATAACTATTCCTGGCTGAAATAGTTATTTATATACCAGCCGATGACTGGAAAACCATTCTTCAAAAAACACCAAAGAACGGGTGAGGATACTGACAAAAGATCGGTTACAATGCAGTTAAAAGGATATATTTTCAAATATATCTGCATGTTCTACGGGTGTATAACATGAGATTACGTTAAAGACTAAGGAAACGAAAGGTTTTTTTTTCTATACAATGTTTTGTAATAAAATTAAATTGCACAGGTTGAAATAAAATGAAAATAAAACATCACTATCCTTACCTTTTAACGTTATTATATAAAGAGTTAAAGTTTCAAACTCATCAGAAAGATGTAACTTGATCGTTATAATTATAAAACAAGTATTTTTTTTAATTCTAGAAAAAATCAAATCGCCTGTAATCAAGAAAATAATTTCTTTCTATATATTATTGAGTTTTTGTCTTATTCATATTTGCTGTGTCGCTTACTACTTACAAGCAATTACATAATATATATTTATAATCCTCTCGTTTTAGGTTATTTATTTCTTTAAAGCAACCGATGTTGTGAAATATTAACAAAATATTTTTATAAATTTTAACCCGTTGTTTTTAACAGATAAATTTTTAGCGACAGCCATTTTAGGTTTCTCGTATGACATTCGGTATTACTATAATAAATTTAAAAAAAAAAAGATAAAATATAAAATGCCGTAAAAAATATAGCAGTTTGATGTTCTTGTCCCGGAAATATTTTATAGACATAATAAATTACAAAAAAAGTATAATTAATTTCCTTTTTAGATGAAAAAGCTTTGCCATTTTATATTTTAATAATAATATTTAAGAATAATTCAATTATAAATTTAATTACGCTTGTAATTTTAATTATTCTTTGATCGGTTTTAAATTTTTTTAGTTAAGATATATCATTTTTAACATCTTCAAAAAATTAAAGTGCTCAAACAAAAAAAAATCTTATGATGTAAATTTTTTATAGCATTTGTCTTTTTACAATATTATTTAAACACTGGAACAGGTCTGATAAACATTTTTATTGCTAAATTTAAAAATTAATTGATATTAATTTATAGTGCATAATTTTTTTTTTATGATTAGATCTTTAATCTTATTTATCTTTCATGTATTAATAGGTTATATTGTTTTCAAATAATTTAGTTCATTCTAAACTTTCTACGGTGTTTTTAAGTGCGGATTCGATTAAATCCTGGACAAGACGGTAAACTGACGCTTCTTTCTCTGTTAATGTTTTCAAAAACATGGAATAGAATAAACTCAACAACTATGAATGAAAAGAAAGAATTAATCTCTCAGCGTTTTAGTTAAAAGATTGGTTCACCGAAGTTAACGATTAAAATTTATTAAAAATCTACTGGCCCCATCAAAACCGATTTTAACTGGAAACAGCTGTTTTCAACCACTGGTAAATGAAAAAGAATGGCATAATTAAATCGCAAAATATAATTAAAATTTAAATCTTTATTCAACAGGAGTGGAGATTACAAAATAAAAATGCCAGACTAGATGAAATTTATGAGTACGAGTTAAAAAATAGGAGGGAGAATATTAATTTAAAATGTTTTTCTTTTTAATATAACTTTTCGAATTAAATGCCTCTAATATATGTTTTAAGATTATGTAATAACCAATTATTTATCATTTTTGTTATTTGTACAAGAAAAATACTCGTCTAAATATGAATTTTTTTATTTTTTCTTATCGCTTGTATCGAAACCCGACTTTCTTCACAGAAAATTTAAAATGTTAAAAATAAATAACATTAGGTTTATTGATGGAACTGAATACGCTTTAATCGTATTTCTTAAACCCTATTCTAAAATTGAACGACTATAACCGTACGTCTCCACCTCGGGAGTTCAGAGCCTTGATGTCGATGATGGGGCTTGCGTGGTCCGTTAATCCTGATAGCTCTGCCTGCAACAGCTTAGCTCCCAAACCGTACAGGTCGAAGGTTAGCAGCTGGAGTAATAAGCACTTCACAGAACCATCTGCTCCTCATGTTAAGGAGACCAAAGATCAGCAGCATCTGTTCTCTATGTTAAGAGCGGCTGCAATCAGTATCTGTTATCCGTGTAAGGAGCAGCTTATCTAAACGAGGAGGTGAATATAATACCACCGCCCAAAGTTTCTCCAAGTATTATCATTGTATTCTTCTGTTGTTAAATATTTCGAAGTTAAAATTGTTTCCCTTTCTGGAAGCGATACGAAAAGTTGTGGGAATCAGCTGCTAGAAAGGAGTCGGTAAGAAATGGAAAGAAATTATGAATCAGCACAAAGAATGCAAGAACACTTCAGTAAGCAAGCAAGGAGTTAGAAACTTTAAAAAAGATATTAAAAAACAGAATGAATATAATTGAAGCGAGTGAATTGAAATGGAAAAGAAAATTTGAGATTTACAAAGATCAAGTTTCAATCTAATATCAGTAAATTAAAAAGGAAGATATCGTGCAGGGACCATTCTACAGTAACAGATAAAAAAGTGAGTATAAAGTATAGGTTTTACTAATGATATATGATAATTTCTTACACAAAATTAATTTTTACAGGGGTAAAACGAACCTGAAAGATTTGCTCTCAATACGAGTACACAAGCAACTAATCAATATAAAGATGATGCTATTGAAATCTTAATTTTTTTTTTTTTACCTCCAGAACCACCGTTAAGTTATATCTTCAGAGGATGAGATGAATGAATTGTAGCGTGTGTGAAAAATGCCATGCCTGACCTGGATTCGAACCCCGGACCTCCGGATGAAAGACCGAGACGCTACCACTCGGCCACGGAGGCTGGCAATGATGCTATTGAAGTAATATACAAACAGATAGAGAAAATTGTTAAAGGGAAAGAAAAACATTATTGTAGAATAATAATCTAGGATTATAATGCTATGGTAGGGCGAATACGGGATGAACAATTAGCGGGAAATACGGATCGAGTGCATCAAATGAAAAGGGAAAACAGCTTATTGAATTTTATAAAAAAAATAAAAGGTTCATATTCCTGGTTAAAAATCGTAGAAAACTACTTATAAAAATCTCAAGAGGATGAAAACAAGTATCAAATTACAATAAAATTTCAAAAGAAAAATTCAGATATATGAGAAAAAAGGGTCATGGGTTGCCAGAAGACAATGTTGATAGGGGTTGAATAGTTTTGATAGCAGAAACACAACTCTCTTATAGAGATAGATTCTCTTATTAGATCTAAATTCAATAGTAGTATTTACATTGTCAATGTCTCTCTGTGCGTGTGTGTGTGTGTATGTGTGCGCGCGAATAAATATTTCTATCTCACGGAACATAATAATCGAAATGAAAACAAATATATAGAAACGCATAAAACTAAACATTCTATCACAACATTAAAGCAAAAAGAAAAAAATAATAATAACATTTTTATAATAATAAAATTATAAATTATTGTTTTTATTATTATGATTAATTTTTATGCTAATAGAATTATTTTAATAGTAATAAAATTAATAACTGATTGTTTTATATACATAACGTAATGCATGGTGGACTAAAAGTCCGTTTCCCTCGAATGTAATTTAAATTTTGTAACAGGTGGGAACTTTTGGTTTTGCAGTTGTTAGTAATCATCCGGAATAATTTCTACTTAGTTAATATTTCTATACGAGTTAAGAATAATTCCATTTAAGAATACAAAAAAGAATGATTTCTTTTTACGTTTCAGTGCCAGTGGAAAAACAGAATTCTGTTGCTGTCCATGAAGAATTTCACATAAAATTTCCTAATTCTCCGCCAATATTTGAGTAAATTGGAAATTGAAGAGTCGTTGAGGATGTTCTAGGATTAAGTAGGCCTAGGCCTAAACTAGTGGCACGTTTTTTTATCGTTTACGCCACCTTGGAAACGGACCTTCTTTATTATGAACACAGCCCCAAGGGAGAATCAGGAGAAATTATTCAGCTCTGCACTTCTTCCCCCATCATTGAAGGGATGATCTTGATGAACATCGTGGACACTGCGTGCCGAGCCCATTCAATCTGCAGCATAGTCCCCATGATGTTACCATAATTTTCCTATGATGACCATTATGTCCCCGTGATGTAAGCACGCCGAATTCTTTCCGGCATGTTTCTCTATGCTGCAGGAACGGATTGCACACGAACACCGCATATTTTGCGGTATCTTCCTTCCCGTAATAGTCACATTCCATAGACGCTTCAACGTCCGCAGCAGAGATATGCTTCAGAACACCTGTGACCGGTAAGGAACCTGATCAACTCTTGTTTGCGGTTCAGCCGTCTCTGAAGGTCCAGGATCAGTATGTAGATCTATTAGCCGTTCGTCGTCTGATCCTATAAAACTAGTGACATTTAAGCGAGATATTAATAAAGAACCAAATAAGCATTTATCAACTTAAGCCGATAAGACTAGGAGTAATTTAGTGATAAATAATTTTTTTTTTTTTTTGTTTAACCTTCGGAACCTCCGTTAAGGTATATTTTCAGAGGATGAGATGAATGAATTGTAGCGTGCGTGAAAAATGCCATGCCTGACCGGGATTCGAACCAGAGACCTCCGGATGAAAGGCTGAGACGCTATAGTGATAAATAAGTAAAAATATTTAATGGTATCTCTTTTTTCATTTGTGTTTCTTACACATGTGACAGTGATCTTGTGTCATCGGCTACTAACAAATCCCTGAAGAAGCCTCTAAAAAAAACCACTCATAATCGTTTAATTTAAAAAAAAAGTATAATTTAACCGTTGGTATTTTGTTATTATTCCACACTCTATTTTCTGGGGTATATGTTTACTTCGATGCATTGATGAGATGTTCTTGAAAGGGTAAAAGATTGTAACATTTTGATTTTACCGACAATCCCAGGACCCAAAATAATTTTTTATTTCATTATATTTATACATTTTGTTTGTCAGTTTATAAAAATAAAAATGAATGAGTACTACTCAATTAAGTAATATTAAAAATGACTTTAATAAAGGGGATTATCACTCAATAAAAATTAAATAACTGTATTATTATTAAAGAAAAATTTTTTCTCTAATTTTTTTCGACGGTGTTAATCTGTTAGTATTTTCCAACTTGTTCTAATAACAAGTAAAAATGGTTCACCTAAAAAAGAGCTTGCACACTTGAATCGATTTAGAAAAAAATTTGTGCGGTAAAATTTAGTTTATATCAATACATTTTTACTTAAATTGTAGTCGCAAAAGAAAAATTCCAGCAATTTGAATAAAACTTACATTTAATTTCTCTTATTGTTAAGTAAAGATATTTTTTACGACGTTAATTAAAGAAAAAGAAGAAATTTAAACAAAATTAAAAGATACGTTAAACCTGCAAGACTGAAACCTTTACTTATTGTAAAATGTATATTCTTGTAGTAACAACATGTAAGCATTCTGTACAATTATGCGCAATTAGACTTTGCATTTATTACATATATTTTACATTCGTGCGGGTGTGTTTATGTGTGTATCTGTAGGAAATAGAGAAGTTTTACTTAGATGGAAATACTTGAATGTTGTTGTAATAGTATAGAATTATGATATAAGCTATTACAGAAGATGAAGGTTAAATTTCAAGGTAAGCACACATATTCGAACACCAAGTTTTATAATTTATATATTAAACATAATATAATATTGGCACCGCGATGAATAAACTACAACTTATTACTTTGAAAATGCCATTAAAATAAGAAATATACATAATTTTTTTTAACATGCCATTTCGTATTTTTCTTAAACGTGGAATATGTGTTAATAAAAAAAAATAAAATAAAAGAGACACCAAATTTCATATAAAATATTAAGTACATAATATTATTTTTAAAAAACTAAAATATATTTTTACTGTTAAATATGTATAGATCACGAAGCAACGAAGATATTTTGGGATCCTAATCTATTACAGAAAAACGTTCTTATAGATACAGGTTATTTACGAACAAAAAAAAAAATATTTTCAAGTTACCTAACCGAAAATTTAATCCAAATTTTAGCATAAAAAATAAATTTTACATGTTTTAAAATACATAAATATATGGAATTTTTATGATAAAATTAATTATTCTAGCTACAAACTCATCGAGAAATTCGATGAGATGTATCAAAACCAACAATTTTTATAATTTATCATTAAAAATTTAAATTTTGTATTGAGAAAATACCTTAAATAAAACCCACTTTTATAATAATCAGTTAATAACAATGAATTCTCATTAAGTTAAAACGTCACTTATGCTAAATAATGAAGAAAATATAATTTCCAATTTATGAAAATAAAGTGTACGAAAAAACGTTAAACAATAAAAATTAATCCAGTTTGCCTGAATTAGTTTTAAGAAATTTCCTGCCGATAAACAAGAATTATAGATTAACATCATGACGGAAAATCATCTGCCATCTTGTTTGTAGACGACGAATATTTTCTTAAAAATGTTCGTCGTCTACAGTGTTTTGACAACTTTTCACGAGGTGATAAGTTGTCAGAAATTTATATAAATATTTCTCTTATAAAAGGTTCGTGATAAAAACATTTCCCAATAATTTTTTTCTCAATAATGACGTACTTGATATTAACTTTACATCAAGCAAGGTTTCTATTGTGCCAGGCGGGTTTTTGATACGAAACCGTGAATGATTATACTCGGACTCACCCTGTATGTCGTCTACCACGAAGCATGAACTCTGCACCATGTTTCCTCTTCATGTGTCCTTCTCTTTTCTCTTCATGTCTTCTATTCCCAGCTAAATTTTTGAGTTTTTACTCTTTCCTAATATCTCTTTTTATCTTTTACTGATCCGTTTTCCCTGTTTTAATGAATTTTTCTTCTCTAGTGCCTCAGCCAATTAATTTTCTTATTTTGAATTGTTCTCATAAAGCTCATTGATGCTGCTAATTAATTACTCGTATTTCACTTTTTTGTCCATTTAATCTTCTTCAATCCTGCCCGCATCCAAATATATTAATCAGTTCGGAAAATATGTCTTCAGCTCTTAACTCAATCTTACTACGTAACAACTGCCATTGATATTCTTGTTTTAATTTTTGCAAACTTCGGTAAACGTGCAAGCTATGATTTGTTTAACTCCTGTTTATTTTACGTTGGCATTCATCGTATTATTGTCTTACTTTCGTTTTCTTAACATTCATTGTTCCGTACTTTTCATTTTCATTATCCCAAATTTTTAAGAGACTCTTCTACCCATAAATCCTTGTATTAACTTACTAAATTAGATCAACCTAACTTAATCTAAAATAATCAATGTAAATTACAAACATAGATTGTTTAGTTTGTTCTTTGTAACAAATACTGGACCTAATTTTTACATAATTATTAGTACAATTTCCCCAGTATTAGTTCCGTTAAGTAAGAAGTGCTAGAATGCAAACTAATAACTTTGCTAATTTATTTATTTTAATTTAATTTTTTTTTCTTTTTACAGGAATTCAACTCAATATAGAACAAGTCTAGCTTAAACATGCTTTACTGAATTACTTTCATCAAAAACACGATTTTACAGGAAAAAAGAATACACATTCAGAATATTTTTAAAATTCTTTGTTTAATTCAATCAAGGTTTATCTGGCAATTAAATTTTGTTATCAGATTTAATCATCTCAAATTCTTATTAAGTAAGAGTTTAATATACTTCCATCCGATTAGGGAAGACAGATTACTGCTTCGTTAAAATGGTTCTTATTAGTCGAAGAATTTTTAAATGCAACCTAAATCATTTGTGGTGTACGTTTGAACCAAGAGACAGTTATTTTAGTTAAAACTTATTCAAACATTATATTTACTGGTTACATTCGTTTTTATTTTGAATTTACTCCTCTATTATTTTGAGATACGGTCGATTCATTAACCAACATCCCGACAGTTTGTTTTTTTTCTAAACCCCTTATTTTGAATCTTAATAAATAAGTATTATTCTAACAAGAGGAATAATGTCTTCCCGGTTACGAAAGTACGCCAATTCTTGCATATTATTACCGATCAAAAGACACCTATTAAACGAGTTCCATTTTAGCCGACTGTAGAAACGTATCAAAATGAGCAAGTCTGAACAAGATCAAACGCCCTATGTTATTCTAATCGCATTCAATATTATTGCTAATAAATTCTAAAATATGTTCCTCATCAAATATAAAATGTAAACAGTGTTAGATTTTGATAAATGGAGAAACTGTTCCAGGTCTATACAGAATGATCTTAAAAGCTTAAGGTCAAGGCTGTAATTATTTACTGGTCCTACATGGGTTACTAGAAACGTAAAAATTGTAATAGAATCGTTTCGAACAAATCTGTACTGTAAAATGGGCGCTACTAATGTCTTCAACCAAGGCACAAATTTGTGCGTTCGTCTAGTAAGCGCTACTCTCTTACCGTGATTAAACCGCGTTTAGAGAACTTGAACACGCGGTCGATTAGAAATGCCTATATACTTAAAACAGAGAAGAGGCTGTAATACTGGCTTTGCGAACACATAACTCGTCTACCTGGCGACGATGTCGAAGTTCTCCCAATAATACCCCGATCTTACGAAGATGATGAAGATCAAATAATTAGAATTCATGCTTTTTCCACCGCTGCCCGCTGAAGAAGATGGAAGAAAATACTCGACAGAAGCAACTCTTCACTTCCCTTCACTTCGCATCACTCTAGGGATGATTATACCAAAACCTCCGTAATTTGATGAAATTTGTTTTTTTTTCTGGGGTCCTCGGTAAGAGAATACCTCAGTACATTTGGGATAATGTTTATTGTACAATTATTCTGATACCCACACTCCTAGTTGTTCGATAAAGTTGTATGAAAATTATTAAAACATATTTAGGTTTATGAATGTATATATAGTAAATAAGGCACGATAAATTTTACCTCAGAATATATAGAGAGATTAAATAATATATAAACCTTATATATATATTATATATATATATATATATATATATATATATATATATCACGTATAAAACCCTGTGAGACTATAATAAAAAAGTATTACTAAAGTAAGTCTAAATAAAGTTATTTTGATAGATACTAATTTATCTGAAAAAAAAAAATCTACTTTAGGTGGTCATATTTTCGTAAAGATTTTCTAATTACGTCATCATTTTTTTCCTAGCCTTCGGCTGCGATCTAACCGCATCTATCTCCATCAAACTTTTTTATCCGATCGGTAAAAATTTATTTGTAATATTTTCCCAAAAAATAAAGGTAATGAAATAAATTACAGTTATATCTTTAATTGAATTAAGACAATCAAATAACCCTGAAGTTATATCAAATTACTTGTAGTTTACATAAATTATCAGCGATAACTTGTACAACTTAGAAGGTATTATTTGTAATAAGCATACAAATACGTACATTTATATGTACGATTAAAAGTCCGTAAAACATTAATTCACGTTTATTTTGTTCTGTATAACGAATAATGGACGTAATGTTTATATAATTATAAATAAAATTTCCCGAGTACTAGCATTTATCGAGTAAATTATCCATAAATCTTCTTGCAATGTTTTTGTTAATAAATCTGATTTATTGCGGTAAACTCAAACTAATATCGCTATTAAAATTTAGCAGGAAATTACTTAACAGAACCGGTGTTACAATCTGGTTAAACGCATAAAGTAAATGGAACGAATCCCGAGTTATTTACTTGAATTTTAATGGCAAATTAAATGTCACTTTTATGAGTACTAGTAGTACAGCAGGCCGACTTTGTATAACAAGCGTTTTTATTTTGTTTTGTTTTTTTTTTGTCTTTTTGTATTTTTATTATATTTTTTAATGTATCGCAAATAACTTCCATTCAGGTTAAACTTATATATTAATAAAAAGAAATTGAAAGTTCCGGATAGTAATTACATAACTGTATATGCGCGCGCGCGTATGTGTGTGTGTTGTGTTTGTGTAACGAAAAATATTTTATAACGGTCTATTATTTTATTGTATTAATAATCCGACGATCTCCGCGATATATAGGGCCCGATATGTAATTCCTAACAACATACTAACGTTAAAATTAATTAACAGGTAGCTGAAGCTGTCAATAAACGATCCCATAAAATTAAATTGCTTTAAGATATTAACGTCGGTAGATGCTAAGTTATTACTAAAGACATCAACGCCGCCAGTCCGTTTGTGATACTGGAGCTCCGTACACTTAATTACCTGTTTTGTTTTGTAGGCACACAGGTATTAATTAAAAATATAACTAATTGATAGATTACAAAGATGTATATTTAATTATGAAGCCTTCTTTTAATTAATAATGTTAAATTTATGTTCTTTCGTAAATTAAATATTTAAACGAATTGTAAACAAACTAATTAATGTAAATAGTCCGTAACAAACATACATTTTTACAAAATATATGTATCGACAGACAGACACACACACACACACAGACATATATATATATATATATGTGTGTAATTATTTATTTCCTTATAATGCATATTAATCCCATTTATAGGTACAAAACACAGCTTTGCTATTTTACTGCTTTATTTAAAAAATGAATAACCAATTTACAAATACCTTCTGCCGTTTACATCTCGAGTCCCTGCAGAAACATCCACATCCGTTTCAGAACCCAACGCACCGCTCAGAAGACAAGACAAACTCAATCCATACGAATAGTTACGAAATTCATTGCTCGAGAGATATTCTACTCATTACTTTTCTCCAGAAAACAAAGAATTTTCAAATTTAATTATATAGAAATGATTTTATATCTAACTTACTTTTACGAAAATTTCAATTAGAAACAAATATTCTACGTTATATTCTTATTTTAGAAAACTTTACTTAGATTTCAAAATCGTACTGGTGATTTAACAGTTCCAAAAGGCCAACCTCAACTACATCAAGACTTGAGCCCTGTTCTTTAAGTTTTTATACTTCTATTAATTCAGGTTATCGTTCACCATGATCACCGTGTTCGTTCTTTTATCTTTCTTTTTAAGTTTTTTTTAAATAACCTCACAAAACCGATAAGTACATTCCTATTTATACATTTATTTCAACAAGTAATTTCTTTTTCCCTTCATTCTTTTTACCCTCTCTACATTTCCGTTTTTTCTATCCACTTCATAATATGCAGTCCGATCTTTTGACTTTTAAAAATTTCTTTAACTTTTCTTACGTACCTATAATTTCACTAACTTTTCCTCTTCCCAGTGACCCATCGTTCCCAAATCCTAACCTAATATCTCTACCCCGAGCTATTCCAACATTATTTTCGACACTTTTTCTTCTTCTCTTCTACTTTATATTAAAGATTTTTATGGAGCTACCTTATCCTTTACTATTCTCGGCTAGTTTCTTTATTTTTGCATATGAACGTGATCCTAAGAGTACTGGTATCCCTGGGTCGACCTCCTTCCTTCCTTCCTCCCACCTTTCTCACTATTATATTTACCATGCATCTGTATATAAATGACGACTTTTCTTTATTATTTAAAAACGTCCATTTGTCTGCTTTTATAAGAACCCCCAATTTATTATTTTAGCTAACCTATAAATTTTTCCAGCCTTCAGTTTTCTCTAGATTTACGTCAAATATTTTAATAATTAACGTTTCCGAACCACTAAAGGCCATATGTTGGCTTTTAATAAATTTTGTCTAATTTTTAAATTTCTTTTTAAACTTCTAACAACTATTGGTTGTTAGAAGTTTTATTTTTCCTCGAATAATTCTGCTCATTATACCGAGTGAATTTTTTCCATCTGAAATAGTTCTATATTTTTATAAACAGGAGAAATATTAAATAATTTTAGAGGTGTTTCTCTGATTTATTTTTTTCATTGAGGTTTGTTTGTGTTCATATACTATCATTTGTGTCATTATTAGGTCAATTTTCAATTTTACACTTTGTTTCAAGACCGTGTTTGTTTATAGCATGGATTTATACAATTTTTCTAGAGTATTTACTTCTTCTATAACATGAGTTCATGTAAGTACCCCGAGTAAGTACATCGTTTTATCACGATGTAGAAAAAATAGCGGCCAATTCAGTAGACCAAAATCAGGTTTACTCAAAATTAAGAACGATAGAGACTGAATATGATATTTTTATTAAAAAAAAAAGAAACAAATATACAAGGATTTACCGTTATTTTTTAATTTAAAAAAAATATCGGTTCAAAATTCAACTTGCTAGAAATGCTACTTGGGTTGTTATTTTTTCTTCTATTAAGTTTTTAGTGATTTCAATTAATATTTGTAGTATAAGTATTTATTTTATGTTTGTAATAGTCTTTTAAGATGGATATTTACCCGTAGCAGTCTTGTGGTGACTTCAGGAAACCGACATAGCTCTAATCTGTCTATTATTAATTCGAACGGATCCTTGTCTCGAATAACCCCATATAAACTTCCCTTAAAAAATTATCGACATAATGTCTGGTAGATCCCGATAGTTTTTCTAGCGCCATTTTGTTGATCCTCAAAATCTTTCTATTTTTGCTTGTACACACCGGTTCGGAGATCGACGCAATTATATACATGATTCATTTTAATGTGTTGGAACCGTTAACGCTCGATATCGACGTCCGATATGTACACCTCTATTAAAAATAAGTAGTTTAATCTTACTTAATAACAACCTCCGTTGTTTTCCTCATACAAAAAAAAAATCAGATTTTCATCGATCTCGGGTTAAATCAGTTTAACCCGAACCACCTAGTTTTGTAAAATCGGTAATCACCTACTTTTCGGTAACATCGGATGCCCGCTCACACCGGTCCACCGACGAAAAAACATGCGATCATAGATACAAAGCGTCGGGGGTATAAAGCGTAAAGAGTACTTTACTCTTTACGCATTCCAACTCCAACACTCCCTTCAGTAGGACACATAAATCTACCGTAATGCCGGATAACATAGTAATTTATACAAAATATTTACGGAATCAGTTTTTAAATATACTACACAGACTTAATGTTTTTGTTTTTTAGAATTCTTTATCTTTTCTTTATTATCTGGCAAGATTTTAATTTTCAAAGAGATAAGCAAAAAGAATTGTACTTTTACAAAATCAATAAATAAGTAAGTAATAAACTTACGGACGCATATAGGTATGCCTTTTAAAAAAAATGAAGTATTTTAAGTTTTGTTAATTTCTGTAAAAATAATGTTTTCCTGTTATGTTTTTTACTTAATTTAACAAAATAAAAATATTATCTTTAGCTTTAGAAAATACAAAACTAATTTAAACAAGGAAAAAAATAATAAATATTCAGAAACATTGTACAATAATAATTTTCTTTAAATTATTCTTATTATGGAATAACAAAAGCTTTCATAGATCAGAAATGTACCAAAAAACTCGGTAGAAATAAAATAATTATTAAAAAGGAAAAAACCAGACTTCTAATTGCACACATCTACCTAGAATAACTTTGAAAAACGAACAAAATATATTTACGCAAATTTTCTTTCTTTTCTTACTGGCATTTTTCTAGAAAACAGTAAGTTAGTCTGCGAAGTGAAATTTAATATTACTGCTTTATTTTATGTTGTAGTCGGGTACCTGTGTAGACTGTATGAGATGGTGACTTTAATGACTTCCAATAAGAGTAACAGGCACTCGACTACAACATAAAATGAAGCAGTAATATTAAATTTCATATCGCAGACTAAATTACTGTTTCCTAGAAAAAAAAAAAAGAAGAAAAACTTGTTTAATGATTTTTCATTCGTTTCTCAAAATTATTATGTACATAGATGTGTGTACAATTACACATCTACGTAGAGAGTAGAATTGAGATTTTGTTTTTTATTAATTCTTTATTAAGCGTTTTTTTTATGTTTCCATAACTTTACCATTTAGCTCAGTAGTCATCTAGATTTGACACAGCTACATTTTTTTCATTAGCTCTTACAATGCGAATTCAATCCTTAACGTTCTCTAAAAGCTTGTTTTTGAGATGTGGCGATTCCTTTTCTCGCTTATTTAGTCGATTTTGAAAATCCCATTGTGACACGTGCCATTTGGATACTTGCGAACAACAAATTTTTTTTAGTGTTTTTCATTTCAAAAAACTTCGGGAGCAAAAAAAATTTCACAATAATTTAGTACAAACTTACATTACACACAGTAAATTAAGAGTCACTGGACAAAAACTTACAGATTGCACAAAAATCAACTTTTTTGTGCAACTTACAAACCATCCTTATTTATTTGTTTATTTACATAGCAACTACAGACTTCCCCCATCTTACAGTTACTAGGTGAATAATAAATAAACTTTTTTGTATGTGATTACCTCGAAAACGATCAATTTTTCGAAACAAACCATAAGAGGAAAAAGGAGTTTCTTTTTTATTATTTTGGAATACCATGATTGAAATTTGAAAGAATGTTTATATGTTGTCCCCAAAAGTAGCACCTCTTCTTTTTAGTAAAAAACAATTTAAGATAGCTTGTGTTACTTCCAGACCGAAGAGCTTATTACCCGAAAGTTGATTGTAAGTAAATGTACCCGTAAGTTGGTTGTAAGTGGTTGGATTTGTAAAGCTACATAAGGAAACAAACATACGTAACATTTACACACATTACCACTCCTCATATTTCCGTATTCGGGTAAAAAATTAATGGTGACGATTTAGAATCAGTATATAATTTTTCATTTAAATAAAATGGATAAAGATAAATGTTTTGATTAAGTACGGTCCCATACTGAGCCCCTAGGGCAAGTGACCCGCCTTCTGACGATTCCGATCGCTACACAACCCCCTCCGTATGTAGCCCTGGCGGGCTTCTCCGGAGATCGTCTTGTTGACCCTCAGGGACTATTACACATCGCAGTCCATCAGCTAGGCCTCTATCTGGATGCCACCGATGGAAATAATTCGGTAGGCATTTCCATCGATGACTTATTCTCAAATTTTGTCCACGCATAGGTTCCTTCGGACATTTTCTCACTTCATCATATTTCGTATTCCTCACAACTATTAACCGTGTCCATGAAAACGCAAACTTCGCGCTGAGTTACCGAAGAAGACTACTAAATTACATATTAATCACAAAAGACTGCAATACCAAGACAATTTTAATTTAGATAAATTAATAACGACCAAAAAAGAATTCTTTACATTCCCTTAACAAAGATCAGTTACGTGGGAATCAGTTACTTTATCAAATACTATTAGCACATAGATTGAGTTATCTTTATAATCTATTATTATAGGTCCCGGGTTCGAATCCCGGTCAGGTATGGCATTTTTCACACACGCTACAATTCATTCATCTCATCCTCTGAAGA
>JAAAKQ030313834.1:0-26700 GCA_010016005.3 Zanna intricata
CCCCGCCCACCCGGTGTCCGGCGTCAAAGCCCTTCACCAAGGCACAGGCGGCGCACCTTGCAGGCGCGGTCTTATTTGGGCAGTTGACTGCCTTATGCCCTTCCCGGGTGGTGCCCCCGGAAAACTTAAATGCGCATGCCGCCCCTTTAGGTCAGGCGAAGGGCGGGATGTGGGCAGTCTCTTGGAGGAAGAACGTGTTGGCTTTCCACAAGCGGGGAGTCGCCACCGGCTTTAACGATCCCAAGAGGACCCCAAACGGGGCTCCGCTGCAGGAGCCCAAGGAGGGGCAACAGATAGGTCAATCTGCTGCCACGACTCCCGGGGCAGGCCGGTGTTATGCCGTGAGGCATAACACCGGCCTGGTCGCCCCTGGAAAAAAACAGAGAGAAGTGTTTTAGTCGGTGAGAGCCCGACACTACCTTCTGTGCGGGCAGATGGTGGCTGGCAGAGCTTTTTCCTCCTCCTACGGAAAAAAAAAGAAGATAAATAAACTGAAATGTTTACAGTTCATTCATTTGGATCAATACGTTAAATACGTTATAACCAAAAGTTTTAGAATCGTGAAACTGTACAAAAAAACGACAATAAATCGAACTAAAAAAAAATAAAGGGTGACCAATCAACTTTCAAACAATTTTAATTTGTTTAAATATAATTTTCATGTAGAAATAGCAGGCATTTAAGGTTGTCTAATGAGAAGTTCTCACTAGGTCTTACATCGATAAGGAAATTTTGTCCAACGAAAATGTTTAAATGCAGTTGGAGGGCTCTGAATAGTAATTATCCTCCACGAAAGAGCTCTGAATAGTAATTATTCTACATTAAAGAGATTTACTGCCATTTTTTTTTTTTTAGTTCAATTATTTTTTCATTTTTACGGTAGAGTTTTTTAATTTTTATAATTGTCTTTATTATTTCTGAAATTTTAAAACCCAATTGAATGATTTAGTATCTGATTGTAAATTTTAATTCTTTATTTTAAGAGCTCTTATATTTTTTTGGCATCCAATATATCTGATTGTTCTACTTAATATTAACGCATTACGTCTACCACTTCTAAATTATTGGTTATGCAGTAATTTACAACGTCTAAAAAGCTAAACTAGACTTATGAAAAGCAACTATTGAATTTATAGATTAAAATTTAACTAAATTTATTTATTTATTTATTTTCATCATTCGCTTAAAATTCTTTTATCAATAATATTAATATTATTTAATGTTAAAATGTTAATACGTAATTTACGTATTAACATTTTCAATAAAAAACAAGTTTTATCACAGAACCTCCCAGAAAAAAACGTTGCCTTAATTTTATACCAGTTTCTTCGATTCCTAAAAGAAAAAAATTTACCTTAAAGACATGATGGTAGATATTATTTTTTTTTTTTAAATTAACTGATTTGAAACGATTAATTAGCATTTTTAAAAATGTTTTTATTTAAAAGATTTGTAAAATGGAATTTCTACAATTAATTAATGTTTATACCTATGTTATAAAAAACCTGCAGTGTTAATATTGCAACATTTACATGCTTATTTATCTTGATATAGCCCTAAATATTAATAAATCACAAGTTATGATCCGAACAGCATATTCAAGGGATTTCTGCACTAAGTTTAAACGATTAAAAATATGAATTACTCTTAAAAACCATGGTAAATTTAACTTCATTTTTTAAATTTATCGATTCCCTTCTACATTTTTAATCAGCGAAACCATTTAACTTTAAAATTCACTGCAATCTTCTACTGCAGTCCAATGTATTTTACTCCAGGTAATGCAAATAGGTCATACAGAAACCTAAAACGATGTTTATTTTCAAAAGCTCGATAATAAGCAGCACTAATTTAAATTGTGCAAGGAATGAGACTAGTTAATCACAAATGCCACGTAATGCACACTTGCCTTACCCTATTACTATTCTCTCCAATTTTTCTGTTTAACCTCCGGAACCACCGTAAGGTATTACTTCAGAGGATAAATTAGGATATATATGAATGAGAATGAAATATAGTCTTGTACAGTCTCAGACGACTGTTCCTGAGATGTGTGGTTAATTGAAACCCAACCACCAAACAACACGGTATTCACGATCTAGTATTCAAATCCTTATAAAAATAACTGCCTTTACTAGGATTTGAACCTTACAACTAACAACTTCGAAATCAGTTGATTTGCAATGACGAGTTTAACCGCTAGATTAACCTGGTGAGTTAGACTCTATTACTACTGGACTGCAATAGTTTCACGTCAAAGATATCTGGCGGTATACGATATTAAAGAATTTCAAAGCGTCGTAAAGTGGCACATGTAATAACGCGTACTTATTACAAAGTTGGTTAGTAACACTAAATTAGTATCTTGATGTCAGTGTTGTCAAAATTAAGTCTAAGAAACAACAATTGGAGTTTGTGACATTCAGCGCTTAGTCAAGTTCTTAGGTAGGAGGTACAAAAACAAATATCCTACTTTTTCTATTGCTAGGGCACAAGACGCTTCTTTCGTAACAGATACTTTTAACAGCAGCAATCTCAACAAAGGACAATAATTATAAAATGAAACAATTCAAGTATTGTGCTAACGGATACAGGACCGACTACATCGACTTTCCTGTTTCGAGATCAGCTTCTTTTATTCTATCTTTAATAATTCAAATCTCAATACTCCCATTACTCAAAATTATGAGAATGGTACAGAATTAAATCAGATAACAATTTCTCTTAAGTCCGTTGTATATAGGAATAGTCCTCTTCTCGTCTTTGTAGACTTAAAACAATTTAATTACCCATTATTTCCTTCTGACCAAAAACTAAAACATAATATTGTAGTGATTATACCAATCTACGATACCACGATTAAAATTAGTAAATGAATGGCGATCGACAATAGCGGATTGTCGCTAATCTCATGACTAAAAGTATGGATCCGTAACATATTACGGATCATCATGCTGACAATAAAGTATCTCCATGAACCGACTTTACCAAACTGCAAACACAGCGGAGGTATTTCCATAAATCTAATGAATCGTACTACGAAGTAATAAATATTAGTTGCAGGAATCAAAATGAAGAAAAAAATGAATAAATAAAAGATTTCCGTGGCGGAGAGGTAGCGCCTTAGCTTTTCATCCGCAAGTCCAAGGTTCTAATCCCGGTCAAGCACGGCATTTTTCACAAGATATAAAATTTATTACCATTCATGATTGAATGTAAGCTGTTGTTACTACATAAATAAATAAGTTATGCCTACGATCTATCTGGTATGATCTTTTCCTCGATAGCAATTAGACCCGTAAAACCGGTTTTGTGATAAAACAAATTTATTTCTAGCTTTTATGGAAAACTAATCGTTAGGGTTTCCACGATCATTAATGTGAAAATTTAGAAATTCTTGTGACCAACAGAATCTTAACCATCAGCATAATGCTCTGGCGGCGAGTAACTAAAAAAACTCGAATTCATAATTCAATTCCAATATCATTCTTCTTTTTTTCCCCTAATGTTTTAATCGCTGCCGGCCTCCGTGGCGCGAGTGGTAGCGTCTCGGCCTTTCATCTGGAGGGCCCGGATTCGAATTCCTGTCAGGCATGGCATTTTTTAAACGTTACAAATCATTCATCTCATCCTCTAAAGCAATATCTAACGGTGGTCGCAGAGGTAAAAAAGAAAAAAAATATATATATTTCTGTATTAATCCACTGTGAATCATATGATTATTCTCCCGTTACCACACTCACTCGACCAATTAATTTTTTATAAACTGCATCTACGAGTTCATGTTACCAACAATAACTTGCATATTGTTTTGACCAATAAAAATTAGGTATAAAAATATTTGTGAATACATATGGACAACCTAATAATCTGTATATAGAATATATTGTATATATACAATACGCGGATGGAAGCTACGGATCAGGCGATGATGGGTCGGAGAGAGTAATAAATAATACGTTAACACTAAGGATAGTGAAGTTCATCGAAAACTTATCAAAATATCTCATACCGAGCTACTTATATCAATTTTCTTTTCTGATTACGCCATCTATATATGTTCAGGTACACAAGGGCGGTATTTTGAATAAATGTATATATATATATATATATATATATATATATATATGAAATACTATGTCTTGGCTTCCTCCTTATGAACACACATGGATGAATAAATAAATATATGGTAAACGAACAATACGAAGCCGTGTGAGAGCTTCCATTTATATATTACGGTGTAAATCATTGACCAAACGGGGTGGTTCCGAAATAACAAACGTTGTAACCGTAAACAGACTCAATAAAAGTATTGGCAAATAAAATAATAAATAACAGAAATACTGGGTACAATAAAACTCACTTTCAGCAAAGAATTACGTATTGAACCCGAGTAAAAGCAGTACAATAGTTTTTTTTTATAGTTCCGGTATAATTTTAAACATTTCATTAGAATCTGTTAGTCTAATTTTTAACTCTTTTATAAAAAATAAAGGTTCTTTCCTGTTAACAAATATTATATATTTTTACCGTTCATAATAAAAGATGAACCCAAAACCAAAGGAATAAAACCCACCCCGCGTACGTTCGGTTACAAGGTAGTTCTGTTGCAGCATAGAAAATAACTATGCTTGCACAATTGGAACTACAATTTTACTGATAATTTTGAAGTTTAATAGCTCGCTTCATAATTAAGGACAAAGAAACGAGGTGCTCTTAAACCTAACTCGAATTTACAATCCGTAAAATGGATTCAACTATTTTAAAATGTAATCTATAATTAAATGTTAATGAGTAATCTTTTTCACTCTCTTCGCCAATTCGAGTGTTTATAATAAAACATCAAACTGGATTTTTGAAACTTAAAGAATAGCAGTAAATATCTACACAGTACGTAACTTGTTAGTTTGTTTTACTTTCTTATCAGTTGTAAATGCGCTGTATTATTTCAGATAAATAAAATGTAACAATAAAACTGTACAATTAAAAAAAAAAATTGTTCTAATATCTATTTATTCTGATATATATCGCTAAAATAGTCCCGATTCCTGACTATAATATGTTTTATCAAAACATATATTTTTCGTGAAAAAAAGAATACATAATTTTCATTGTTTTACCGCTAACTGGCAATCTTTTTTATAGCTGTGATACGTTTAAATAACCTTAAGTTTTAATTTAAAATTACTGCAGAGCCGACTGGACTGTTTTAGTGAACAAAATGTTTCCAGTTTTCAACCAGCTAGGTCTGATCATGTGCAAAAGCACATTAAGCTTAAAAAATAAAATAACAGAAACCACTTTTTCACACTTTTCTTTAGTAAACCTTGCATGGGATCTTGTTATTCTTAATAAATACAGTACATTAGCAAAGGATTGAATCTTTTAAGAATTTGTATAATGGTATACCGATTAAATACATACTTTTTTTTATTTTTAAGGAGGATATTAGGGAAAAATTAAACCGTTAACTTTTACTTAACCCACACAAACGTTGGTAAAAGTAATATTATCGAGTGTATCACGACTAAAATTAAATTTTTATATATTCGTATTTAAAACAAAAAAATCAATGTTTCATATTCATAAACAATATTTTAAATCGAAAACAGAACTAATTCGTTTAAATAAATATATTTCTAATCGCAAAGTAAAACTTTATTCGCTTTGTAATATCAAAGATATCTTTAACTTCAAAACATATATATTGGATTTTAACAGAGACAACATAGAAATATTTCTATACAAAAGAAATTTTCACATGTAACTAATTATGAAACTATTTAAATCGAAAAAATTGAACTACACTGTTATTGTAAATATGCAAGGACCTACAGAAACAAAGCGATTAACGCGTTTGAAAAATTAAAAGTAATTTTAAATAAAATTTAAAAATATAATTTAAATATATAAATTTATAAATAAATAAATATATATATATAAATAGATATATAAATTAAATATATATAAATATATAATTTAAATAAAATTAGGCTATGCTGATTTTCAGTAAAATCAGCATAGCCTAATTTTATTTAAAATATATCTTATTGGACAAATAATTAAAGAGGATAAAGTAAGTAATTTTTCTGTTAATCCCACAAATTGTTTTTCAAAATAAAACAAAATACTTATTATTTGTTTTATATATATATATATATACACTCATGATAAATACAATTAGCGTTCTACAAAAATTTGTAATTGTGTATTACTTAGAATGTAACACAAGCAACCATCTCCCGAATAATTTTTAATTACGTAAAGGGAGACGCGACACATTTATTGAAACAGATTTAAAGCAAATTCAAACCATATATTATATATATATATATATATAAAAACTTGTATTTTTTTAAAAGGTTTTCTAGTTTATTCAATAACTTATACGAACACTTTGGAAAATGGATTATAGTTAAATTTTTCCGTATACTTTAGGAGATACATGTGACAACTGAACATGGAATACACCCCGAAACGACAACAGAAAAATCTGTTTTCAATTTTAAGTAATGTTATCGCACTTAACAAAGAAAAGCTTAAATTAAAACGACTAATTCTACGAATTTTAAAATTAACAAATATAATGCAATGTACTGATAAGTTTTCGTCAAACGATTAAATCGATTTCGTTTGCAATAAAATCAAACCTGTTTTTACCGTTCTTATATTAACTCGCTCTTGGACTATGTATGCGAGATTCATGGTATGAAACTTTCAGTCGAATTCTGAAGCACTTCCGCTCATCCGTTCGCATACAGATTTCCTCCAGATGACAACACATTATAACAACATTTTCAAGTCGCTAAGATGCCCCTAAATTGCTAAGTGAAAAAATGCCCCTTGAACTTACACAATCAAGTTCACATGCATATTTTCTTGGTGAAAGAATTATCGATGTTTATGATATTGTAGTTTTAATTTATTAAATTGAACGAAAGTATTTTTTATTTTTTATACTGTAAAGTATAAACGTATAAAAACTAAAAAGTAGAAAATAAAAAACATAAAAATTTTTTTTAAAACCACTTTCATATTAAATGCACTAAAAAGTAGAAAATAAAAATTATACAAAAAAAAAAAAAAATTTAACACCACTCTTAAATGAAACGTACAAAAAGGAAAAAAATAATTTTAGGACGATTTTCAGAATGGATTTGACAACAAGCTTTGATGGTGGTATGTAAGATTATGTGAAAGTCATAGCTTCAAATTAAAAATTTGATGTTTTTGCCAATTTTATCACAGACGTGATGAATCGCTTAAAGAGTGGGGAGCAAAGTACAAATCTTTGCTTCCCACTCTTTAGGCCATTCATCACGCATAAGAAAAAAAATTGGCAAAAACATCAAATTTTTAATTTGAAGCTATTACTTTCACATAATCCTACATATCACCAACAAAACTTGTCAAATCCATCTCGAGATACCGTCCTAAAATTATTTTTTGCCTTTTAGTGCGTTTAATTTAAGACTGGTTTAAATTTTTACATACTCTTTACTATTTAATATAAAAGGGGTTTTAAAAAGGGTTTTTTTTTAAATATATTTTTTATTCTCTAAGTGTTTTTTAATAAAACGCTAATCCTGTTATCATTATAAAATATTTATTTCCGTCTTAAACATATCGCCTCTTTGAGCTCCCAATAAAGTCAGAACGAGTTTTTAAAATACAAAAACGGATTGTGAGATCGCTGTTCGGTGCCCGTAACTATGAATCACGTTTGAACATTATGTATTAAATTGAATATGTTAACTTATCTCTGAGTTGATATTTAGGAATATCCAATCTTTGCTAAAAACAAGTCACATGAAGGCAATATCCAACTCTATCGAACTACATACATCAAAAATCATTTCGTGACACGGCACTTCGGCTTACGAGAAGGGCCTTTTTTTTTGCTTTTTTTTTCAATCTATTTAATATTTATTTTAAATAAAATTAAAATGTTTGCTTTTCCAGAAATAATATCTCTATCGAGTTTTCCTTTTATTAACAGCAATTAAAAAAATAGAATTTCTGAAATCCGTTCAAAGTGTATGAAGATATGTAGTATACATTTTTCATTAACGATCTCTGAAAAGTTATTTATTTTGTGGTTATTTTATTTAATATCTTCACGTATTTCATTTACTATTACTAATTATATTAAATAATTAATGTGAACTTTAATCACTACTTTTTATTTTATAATTAACTGCATAATTTGTATCCCTGCTCTGATAAAGTTTTCATCAAGGTTACTGTCGCTGTACGTCTCCACGCTAATGCATGGAGAGTTCATGTTACCTTTTAACATTATATATAGTGTTTCAAAATTAATAATGGGGTTTTAAAGTTATGTAATGTTTATCGTTTCACGTACATTGATTAATTAAACATGAAATGATAAAGCAACTCAAACAGTTTTAGCTGTTCGCAAGCTCATAAACTGTTTCCTGTACTTTCCACTTGAAAGAGCTACTGGCAAAAGATGGCGACCTACCAGCAGAAAGACTTTTTTTTTCAGAGCAAAGTGTGAATCTGTAATTAATGTTCAACATGCGTTCCGTTTTAATCCCCCGAGTGACAATAACAATCGTAGACTGTATAAATAATTTCAAACCACTGGCTGTATTAGTAAAGAGAAAGTACAGGACGACCTAGTGTGTCCAAAAACAATGTCGAACGTGTAAGTCTTTTGTGCATGGTCCTAGGAAATCTTTCACAACTGCAATACGAACCACAAAACTTTATTTGGCACAAGATTGTGCGCCTTCTCACAGGTATAACACTGTAAGTGACTGATCGAATGAAATTCTTTCCGACCGCTGATTTGGTCGCCGGGGACCAGATGACAATGCTTGTTTGCAATGGCCTTCACGTTCGCCCGATCTAACCCCATGTGATTTTTTTTTCTTTGGAGGTAGGTTCAACTGCATATGCCACTGTTACCAGCTGACCTACCCGACTTGAGACACAGGATTGAAGCAGCTATCGCATCTATTACTCCAGACTTACTGATTAAAGTATGGGATGAACTTTTCTATTGGCTGGATGTGTGCTTGTGATGAATAGTGCTGACACTGAACACTTACAGGAAAAACTGTTTGGTTGTTCTTTCATCTCAATTTATCAATGTACGTAAACCTTAATAAATATTACATAACTTTAAAACCCCGATATTCATTCTGAACACACGGAATATATATGAAAAAATAATAATATATTATTATGTAACGATCAGAATAAAATCAACATTTTATTGTTATTTTTTTTTTTAAATTCTGAATAATTAACTAAGTAAAATTAACTTCATTTTTAACAAACTATAGTTCGATTTACAAGAGTTTTCTCTTTATTGCTCTTTTATCAAAAATAAAACTGCTCTTTCATCACATCAGAAATAATTTCTTATTTGGAAAAAAGGAACACAACTTAGAATCGTATCAAAATGGAAATAATTTTGTTTTAATGTGGCTCTTACTGCTATGTTAAAATTGTTTCAAACGAAAAGTGTGAACCAGGATTCGTTTTTTAAACGAAAAAATATTCGATCAGCTAAAATTCACGGAGAATTAGCAGAAAGTCACTGTGACACCTTTGTTACTTTTTATAGTGATAGTGACAGTGATACTTTGACAGTGACATCACACGGGCTGCAGAACCTTTACATAGTAGAGTGAAGCTTACTGTCTTACCCAGATATCTGAAATTCAATAATTACGTTTAAGCAGATTTAAGTAAATCGATGCAAAATAATCGATTACTTCGAGAATCCCACTTCCTACAGTTTGTGAGTATAGAGAGGTTTTACTCATTTATCTCTTAATCTCGGACTTTTTCTAAAAATTCAGAATAATTTTTAAAAGATTATTTACATCCCATGAAGACAAAAATGGCAAAATAGTTTGAAATTACGATCGGACGATGGTATAAGTTTATAGGTATGGCGGATTAAAGTTTTCCTAAAAAAAGTGAAATAACCATCATAAAAAAATGTAATGCTTTTCAGACACAACAAAAGTGAAGGAACGACTTTTTCACGGTTTAGACATGAGTTTTAGTAACGCACTTTTTTTTTTTTTATAAATTTTACTTAACAGATCATTATTTTAATAAACTACAAAAAAAAATATAAGTTTTCACTCAAAAATACCACCAGCTGACAAAAATTTGCTGTAAAAAACCCACCGTCAATACGGCCGTAGGAGCGTGCATGCACACGCCTCAAAATCCTATATTATAAAATATGATGCGTAAAATAATAATCTCGCTACCGAATTGGACATTAAAATTCAGTTTCACGAAAAAATTAGTAGATTAATTTGCTGCCATAAACATCTGTCTTATCTTTTCTTACGACTATAATCCAAATAAAACATCTGAGGTACAAGAAGCGCCAATCATTGTTTTCACTGAAGGTATTTTATATTCAATAAACAAAACAGATTCTGCGGTGAACTAAATGAAAGCGTTAGTTGTAGTAACGAATAATCCGTATTTTCACGGGCTTGGTATGCAGACTTTTGAACTACCCTAGCAAGCCTGACAAGAGATCGTTTTCGTGAATAGTTTTAACAGCAGTCAAGTCAACTACAAGAAACGTAGGATTACTAGACCCTACAATAACCAGTAAGAAAATAATAGAATTCACATAAATTTTATCGTGTGCTAAGGTATCATTTAACCTTTGTTTTTGTTTGCTTTTTTTTGTTTAACCTCTGGAACCACAATTAAGTATATCTTCAGAGGGATGAGATGAATGAAATGTAGCGTGTGTGAAAAATGATATGATATGATAGGTATCATTTAACCTAATTACAAAGTTTTAAACCATAACACTTAGGTCTACTTGAATGAAATGTTATTATTTTTTATATCTGATTATTTACCCACATTCCATGTGAAATACGCTAAAACCTATATTCCACTCTAATTAATGATAAAGTCTAAGAACAGAAAAAGCTCCAAACTAGACGTCTTAATAGTAAATGTATTTAAGGTTTTCAAGAGTATTTTAATATTGTTATATGTGATTAGCTAAAAGTAAAATTTTCATAAATAAAATAACCAGTGAGAAATAGCAATCCAAAAAATCTTTCTCCTACCTGATTCAGTATTTTTAGAAATTTAACGGAATCAATCAATCCCTCACACCAAATTTTATGAATGTACATTAAGCCATTTCTGAGCGATGCTAGTGGTTATCACTACCCTCCCTGTGCAGGAGGTTAATTATTATAATGTTAAGGCTTGGTCAAAACACAGTTACTTTTTAACACATTAACATGATTCTCCATACCGTCCTCGGCCTTCGTTCTATTCTAATTAAAAACACAACTAGACCCGGTTAACAACGGATGTAACAAGCTGCATGAATAGAAAACGTGGCTGACTACAAAGAAGGAAGAAAGACAAAATTAAGCGGTAGAAAATTAAGAAATGGAAGCTGTAGAATTTATTATTTATGAACTATTTTCAACAAAAATTACAAAATTAACCTGGAGTTTCATCGCAGATTATCCGAAGCTGTAGATATTTATTAATAATTAAAGAGTTATTGTAAGAAAAAAGAAAGTATAAAATAAAAAACAAAAACTTGCAGATCTTATCGTAAATGAGAAAGCTGGTCCACAACTGAATTAACATATGAGATAATGGCAGCAAAAATAATGGTCGTTTAAGGTTAAATATGGATAGGGAAAGGAATTCTAAAATTATGGAAAATTTAAGGCAGGATCCTTTGAAAAAATTTAAGATATTACAGTGGTTGGATCGTACATCCTTGACGAGAGAAAAATCCAAAAACGATTACGAGGACAAAAGCAAATAACATTACAGGCAGATCAGACCAAACAGGTTTGACTGTGTGAAGGGAATGGGGAAGAGTGGAGAAATTGGAAAATGAAATGCAAAGTAGCAATTTAGGACTGGACAAAGTTCCAACACCATTAGTACAAATAGAAACAATAAATATTAAAAATTAATAAACACGACTGCCAAAAAAAAAAAAAAACTGCTGATAATCACTATTAATATAGGATAGTAAACCATATGTTTTATCGTTGGTGATATTATCTGCTTCCGGTTCTGACCGGAAGTGGGTTAGCAAGACCGGATCTTCATTTTTTCTAATCAAGACAATTTTTTACCACGGATTTGCATTATACGCATAAAAGTACGTAAGTCTTTTGAAACTTTTTCCTAAAAAGTTCCTTCTTTGCTCCTAAAACGACCTTTAAACTCTAACTGGTCCTAACTTCTTTCAAAATCTTTTCAACTTCTCGGTAATGATAAAAAGAAAAGAAAACAATTTTACTGTAAACCACGTACATCCTATCGAACGGTAAGCTCATTAATTTCTAGTCTCGACCGGAACTAATTATTTTGACAGGAACTCTATTTTTTTTCAATGGAACGTAGTACTTATTATTACAGAACTGGAAGCTATAATTTAAATAAAGCTAAATATTTTTATTAGTTTTGTAAAAATCACGTTTTTGGTACTTGAAAGAGTTTTTGAAAAGAATTCAGCACTAGGTAAAGTTCTAAGATCATTAAGGGGAAAGAGTTTTTGAAAAGAATTAAGAACTAGGTAAAGTTCTAAGATCATTAAGGGGTTAAAGATGGCACTTTACGGAAAAATGTTTCGGACAAAACTTGTTTCTTTGTCCCCACAACCCAAATTCGTTGTAAAAATATCTGTGCCCCAATTTAAAAAATGACCTTCCGGTCTAATTAGCCCACTTCCGGTTGAAACCGGAAGTTGGCAATATGACCAAAAGGTAAAGCGCCCGCGACTTAGTGATCAAACTTTTTCTTATTTCCCAGGAAAATCACTTCCTTCCATCCAAGGGGTGGACGGGAAGTCTAAGATACCCGGTATATATATATATATATGTAACCTATAACACTCTCGGTAACGTAAGGATTCCAACGCGGGGTCATACATCAAAATCGGTTCGGCCGTTGTGCTGTTACAATGAAACAAATATACATACACTCTAAATACATTACACTCCTTTTTTGTCAGTCGTGCAAAACACTAGTAAGACAACTTCACACGTTTAAGATACGAGATTTCTGAATAGTTCAGAATAAAGCGTTGAGATACGACACGATAGAAGATCATTTAAATCTGTATAAATATAATTATTATAATCTGCTGAATTACTTATTTTTGTCGCCACTAAATAAATCTATGGATATAGTTTTAAGTAAAAATATGCTTTCACGTTAATTTCTAGTAACAGATGTAGCTTTTTAAACAGTTCATTCGTATGCTATGCAGCGTTAATTAAAGTCCATTTCGGAGTATATCAATTAAATTTTGTTCTTATTTAATTCCATCGTGATTTTGTAATACACTAGCAAATACCCTTTTTGAATTATAAAGCGAAGATATAACAACATTTCCGAATAACTATGATCTGATAGATCGCGAGTGTAGTATCTGATGCATGAAAAAGTTAGCTTTCAACCTACAATCCAATAACCCGTTTTGAATTTTGAAATGATATGTCTAGCCTCGCACGTGGCGCTCCCATCACTTCACCACTATAGCATAACACACAGCCCCGGCGGGAAATTTTTTAAGTGCTTAATATTATTTTATTTAACGTAAATTTAATTATATTATTTTTGTAATGTTATCTATTCGATCGATTCGAATCATTCAGTTAAAACCCAGCTCACACAGTAAAAAAAGGCACACAGTTCATTAATTCAATTCATTACTGTTTTTGCTTCAATCGGCAAATCTTTACTGCTACATAATTATATAAATATATATAGATTTATATAGCCCATGACACTCCCGGTAACGTAAGGTTAACAACGCGGGGCCATACATTTAAATCGTTCAACCATTGAGCTGATACAGTGGAACAAATATATACATTACATATAACAATAATACATTCCTTTTTGGGCAGTCATGTAATGAGAAAAAAAGATATTTATTGTTTTTGTACCTATTTTCCCCACTTTTTTCTGAAAGTAGATTGAATGATTCAGTGGGCCTTCTTTTGGGTTAGATATCCTTCTTATATTTAATACCAAATGGAAGGAAATGATGTATCGTAACTAATATTATGTGAAAATAACTTTATGTTGGGCAAATTCAACCTGAAAACTTCCAGATGAAATACAAAGAAGCTAATACTCCACCCACAGTGATCAGTAAAAATGAAGTAATAATAATCACAAAAACTTCAATAAAAATTAAAAAACCACATCTTGTTACATGAAGTGCTTTCAACAATATCAACAACAGTGACCTAAAAAAAAGAAAAAGAAGTTTTCCTTTCTTAGTTTCTTTTTTTGTCACCTGTTTTGCAACCGAAGTAGGGATTTGGTGTGTAACTGAATGATCTTAGAAGACTACATCAT
This sequence comes from Zanna intricata, assembly GCA_010016005.3. Taxonomy (NCBI): domain Eukaryota; kingdom Metazoa; phylum Arthropoda; class Insecta; order Hemiptera; family Fulgoridae; genus Zanna; species Zanna intricata. The sequence continues at coordinate 14,374 of JAAAKQ030313834.1, forward strand.
ACTGGAACCACTACACAAGTAATAAAAATAGAGGAGAAAGCCCATAACATCATGTTTACTTAAAAAAATAATTCAAATTACAGAAAAAAGATAAAACAAAAATTGTTACTCCTAGTACTTATCAATAATATCATTAATATAAAAACATGTTCTCGCACAAAAACAGTGAAATGACTATAATTAATAATTAACAAGAAGTAAAAAAAAACTAAGTTAATAGCTACAAAAACCCTTGTTTTTTGGTAATTAAAGCGAAAATATCAGTAAATAAAATGCACATATTTGAACTTCCCAGTAACTCCAATGCACCAATTTATAAATAAAATGCCATTATAATAACCTGGAGAAAAAACTCATTTAAAATGTACAGTTCAGGTACATATGGAGCTTGGTATGACCTGGAAAATATCTACAATGAAAATATGATTACCTTGAAAAACCATTATTTAGGCTGTAGGAATTTGCAGACTGGTTTTTAATTCTGAAACGAAGTCTATTCACTTACCACCTACTAAATAAAAAAGACATCATTCTTGCACTCCAGTCTATCAATTTGCATAAAAATTTGCTTCTTTCTTAGGACTTAAGATTTATTTGGTGGTAGTAATGATCAGGTATTACATGCATTTTAATTAACATTAAATAAAATAATCCCTGCTTAAATGTAAAAACAATCTTTTGTGGGCTAAACACAAAGTTCTTAGTCTAGATATCCTTAAAATGAGATTACTTCAAATCTTATACCCAAGCCTCCCTCTATGCCTCTATGTACCTGGTGAGAATTAATTTGTAAACATTCCCATGGGTTAAGGCAAAACTAGGCCTTCCAGTAATGATGTAAAGCAAGAAGTTGTGAATTTTGTTTAGTTTTGAGTAGTGGAAATGGAACAATCTGCTTATCATTACGAGGGTTCCATATAGGTTAGAATTTGAAAATATTAATTTCCTTTAATTTTCCTAAAAGCTTTTAGGAACTATCACCAGAATGACAGCTAGATTTTTGATTTTTCACACTTTGTTTTTATTTTCCATAATACCTGATAAAGGGGTTATTCTATTTTTTGAACAGCACAGACTCTTTACTTTCATAAAAATTTACAGAGGTTATGTTCTTCAATGATGGGCGAATTATAATATATTTAATTAAATTTAGTGGTGCAAATAAATGCAGTATTGTCATTTACTGCTCGGTTCAAAATGTGGTGTACCCAAGAACTTCCTAATGGTTAAGGTGTGTGTCAGATTTTTAAGCCATTTTACAGTATGTTAATTAATGTAGTGAAATGGACTTCAAAGGGAAGCCAATTTTCATTTACACTCCTTATCAGTGAACTAACATGGCAGCTTTACAATGATAGGGAGAGTTTGGACATAGTTCTTTGCAGATCTGAGCTCATATTGGTTTCTGCTCAGAGTGGTATTACTCTGAGTGATATTAACTGAGTGAGAATGGTATTACTCTGGGAATGCTACCCAGGATCTACTTATTCTCTCTACCCATAAAAAAAAAAAAAAAAAAATGTGTTGAGTGCTGGACACGCAAAGTTATGGAAATGGAATGAAAGCTAATGCGCTTGCTTAGAAGGAAGCACCTTTTTCAATTATAGGCTCCAAACCTGCAGCAGATATTTTGAGTTTATAATTGAAAAGAGGTGACAGTAGATTTAATGTTTATTTTTAGAATGTTGGACTGAAAAATAATAATCTATAGTACGTATTTATACATTAAAAAAAAAAAAACCACCACACACAAACTCTTTGAATTCTAAGAAAAACTCATTACAAATATACATGCCTAACTAAACAGTAGCTGACATAATAAAAATAATATCTGTTCAATTAAAATATTTCCTGATCAGATATTGTTACATTAATTGGTTGTACATAAAGATAAGAATCTATTTGCGATAATGAACAGAAATTAAAGAGTTTTCCCCAATTCTTTATCATTTATAATGTGTCCCTTTTTGTTGGGGTGTAAAATTATACTACACTAATTTGTCACTTTCCATTATTCATACAAATCTATCTTACGACTGTTAACACATGTAAAAACTCTTTATATTAAATTCTTTGTGGGAATTTAACTCAGGAAAATAACATTTTTTTGGAACAAATTCAAAACAACTGATGCTATTAAATATGAATGCAGTTCTCATTTCTACTACTGTTCAGACTAATATGAATGTTTTTACTTCTTTAAAGATTAAAATATTTTACAAAAATAAAAGATAATTAAGAACAAATATGAAACTTTCAACAAATCCAGTGAAACACATGTATCTACTTGAACTTTTCTTAACTTTAAAAATCCATTGAAAGCTCTCATGAAGAATTTTCTCAAGACGAATTCCATAAGTCTCCTAGACACATTTGATAATTACAGTTCTCAGATCTTAATTTATCATTCAATTTACTTTTCATTCATTCATTCATGGAAAGTAAACAGTAAGTATTATAGACAGATTGTGTTACAAGTGTGAAAATGATTTACAGACCAATATCTAGTTGAATTAAATATTTTACTATAGCATATATTTTCCTTGGATGTTCATTCTTGTAGTCACAACTCATAATTTGCACTTAACTATGAATTGGTTACTTCTATTCTGATTAGGAAATGCAGTAAACAAAAATATGCCACTTCAGCATTGAATGTTTTTACTGTCCTAGGTAAGTGAATGTATTGCAGCAATTTTCCTAAGAGCATAAACATTAAAAGCGACTCTAGAACAGAATTCTATTAACATAGTAGTTCTATAATAGAAATTGATCAATACTAATCAACAGAAATTCATAGCCATATAATTTATAAGATTTACTTATAATTTTTAGTAATACATACACAGAGACAATCATAAAACACTATAACAAACTCCACTTTCATTCTGGAAACTTCATTTTTTTTTTTATTTTAATTAATTTCTTAATAGATAGCCTAGAAATTTTTTTTAACTGTAGATCTTAACTCAACATCATTACAATTAAATTAATTTTTTTGAAGTCTTAACATAGAGTAATGACTTCGGAAATTACATATGATGTGCATCCCTATATGTAAACACTTAACAGCTATCTACATGTAAAATGAAATCAGCTCTATTCTATGTTAGTTTCATATATTAATTATTTCTAAAAACAATATATTACACACAATTAACATACATAGACATAGATTAAAAATGTGACAGTTGTAATAAATATACAAGTATCCCAACTTAACTGCAGATATAACCACAGCAAGACATGAACAGTAATATCAATAAGCCAATAAAAAATGGATAACAATAATTTTTAACTAATTAGAATTAAGTTAATTTGATAAGGAATAAACGAGGAATGTGTAAATGATGAAAAAAGATTCATCAAAAAATTAAAATACATTCTGTTAACAAAGAAATGAAATTTAACCTAACCTACAAAAAAGACATGAAATTTTCTTTTTTTGTAGCACACTTTAATTAATAGTGAAAAATATTTATTGCTTGAATTTACTTTGTTTAAAATTATTTCCTGACACAAAAATAGACCTAATACAAAATTAAATTTATTTAACTACACATTTGAAATGCAACAATCAGTGCAACCAACTGAAGCAATCAATTTAAACTTATAGTATCGTAGGTTATATGCTAAATGATAAAAATTAAAATGCATAAATAAACAAATAAAAATATTTCACACTAATACAACTACAAAAATAAATAAAAGTAAATGTTATTACTTGACATCAGAGGCTCAAAAAAGTAATTTCTCTGATACAATACAATTTCTACACTGCTTAATTATCCAAACTGGATACAGCACAGAATCAGAAATTTGCTAATAACTTAGTGTGTCAGACAAATAAGATTAACTTAATTTTAAATAAATTGAAAAAACCTAAATTCAAAAAATAAATTAATAGACAAAGATGTTATTTCATATGCCTTTGTCTGTAAACACAAACAAAAAATATTGATTGTTTTATTTTGCTGCATAATAATTTTGTAAAAGATTTAAAAATAAAAATATAATAAATTTATTAAATAAGGAGATAAAGCTTTCTAGTAATAAATAAGTAAAATCCAGTCTTGGAGATACAATTACTCGGTGATTATATATTAAAAACCAATGCAATATCAGTAAATAAAATAGTCGTTAGATAATTTCTAATTGTAATGAGAACACACCCAGATGAAATAATATCAGTGGAACAAAAACAAGAAAAGTGTACTTGTAAATATAATATTGATGATACATCTAGAACAATAAAGAATTCCGAGAACATAGAGATTATAAATTAACTAATTACAGGCGTAACGGAAGAACTTCAACATTACCATTTTAAGTAAATTCTTATCTTGTATACTCTTCAATAATATTAATGACTAACAAAACAAAAATGAAAAAAAAAATAATTGTAAATAAAGAAAATATAAATATAAGATTATAACTGGTTATGACTCATAATTAAAACTAACCCTAACTAATTTTAAAACTGTATTTATAGCTTCGAAAGAAACCCATTCAAGTTAGCCTCACCTGTCAAACGGTGACTAAAGTGAGCTAACGTTTTGATGTGCTAAGAACTGCGTGAAAGAATAGTACAGTAAATTAAAAAAATTAAATTTTACTGAAACCTATTCAAATGCTGTAATTAAATTTACTTGATCATAATTGAAAAATGAGCATTTATGTGGGCTAAATACTGTTACACAAATATGGCTGATTATAGAAATAAGACGGCTGTTTGCATCTGCGCTTAAAAAACGAACAAACCTAAAAATAGGGCAAAAGCTACTAGAAATAAGAGATTATTAATAAAAGAAGGTGTTACAATTTCATCCACACATACCTTAATATCAGTCCACTGTTACACATAACACATGAAAAATCAATAACAAAACAATACAAACGTTCACTGCTTCACACCCAGGTTTTTCTGCTAGTTCCTCCCCACCCATACGATGCCCCCCCACTACAATACTACGCTGACGTCATAACCCTACATGGACCCTATGACTGTTGTAGAATTGTAACTGCTATTGAGGAAATGGAAAACTTTTAATGCTTTTGCATCGTTTACTCGTGATAAATAGAATTTAAGAACCATTTGATTATGAGCGACTACAATTCATTTATTTAGAGTACAACTGTGACACGTGGTAGTCACTACCCTAATATACTGAACCTGTTCAAGAAGGTTGAAGATACAACTTTACGTTCCCATATAAGGTGTCGTTCACCCACGTACTTCGACGCGAAAACGGATTAGAATAATTTATTTCACCAACTTATCCTCCGGTAAAATGCCTTCTTCGAGATTTCGTAAATAAATTCCATAAATTACGTTTTTCAAGATGAATTAAAGTTGGAATTTTTTCTAAATCTGTAATATAATGTTTCCGAATGTGATGATAAATTATGCAAAGTATAATTCAGATAAATCTGGTGACTGCAGCCAAATTAGTGGTCTGCTACGTAAGCAATCTAATTAAATTCGACAGTCTAAGTACCTATTTCGCTGTAATGTCATTTCTACTGGAAAAGTCTCATTTTATTTCATGACTACGATAAATTGCTTAAAACATTTTACACTTCAATAATGCATATTCAATGAGTATATCATTGTGCATTGGAGTAATAATAAAAATTGAAAGTAAAATGTGCTTGAAAGTTTCAAAAACTTAAAAAAAAGTTGAAAGTTTTATTTCTTTAAAATTAAATATCAAATGACTCAACTTAAAACTACTGTAATGGAATCCTTTCTTCCAAAGGACCGTTTGGAGCTAATTAGAAGCACCTTTTTCTGTGGACTTCACTGAAATAAGGGAATTAGCTCCAGAAGATTCTTTAAAAGAAAAATTCAGTTTTTTTTTTAAATTTAGTTGTTTAACATTTCATAATTATAGGGTATTTCATTATGCTGTTAAATGGATATTATTTCTTGTTTAGGATGAAAAAGTGATTTACTTTAAAAACACTTTTCTTGACCTCTATAACCCTGTATCTCAATTGTTTTGTTGGAGATAAACCTAGCCTATTGTTACCCAGAATAATATAATACTGTTAGTACTATGTAATACATTAATGTTTTTTTTTTTTTTTTATTTTACATATTGTAAATTTTTTTTTTACATATGAATAGTATAAGCATAATTATCTTATTAAATAATTAACTAAATAAATTATCATAAGCTCAGTAAATTAGACTCAACAAAGTAAATTCAGAATTGTGAAGCCACAGAAATACATACAAAATTATTTTTTCAAAATAAGGTTGACTTACAAATACATGTAAATAAAAGTTATGTATCTAATTGTTTACAATTCTTTTTAGAATATTTATTAGTACCATGATTTTTTTTTAATAAATATATATATATATATATATGTGTATATAACTTAGATATATTGGTAAGATTTAGTCACAATTATCACCAGTTGCAAACTCATTCATTGCAGCTGAAAAGGCACTAAATATGATCTAATAATAAAAATTAAAAAGAAAAATAACTCAATGTTTTTTTCTTCCAAAGGTTTTTTCAAGCTCTCAGAATCATATTTTTCAATGGAGTATTGTTAACACTATTTTTTATAGCACCCATCCTAAAAAAAGTTATGAAAACTAAATTTGACAAAAAATACATTAAATAAACAAAACATAGAAATGCATACAAATTGTGTCACTTCAGTTGAGTTAAAGTTACTGCTGGTAGGTTATTTCTCCTAACTGGGAAGGAATATATATATAGAAATTAGATCTTACAGCCTATTATTCAATATTTATAATTTTTTTTATATGCCCATTAGTATGAAGCATTTTTACCTTTGGCTGTTTTTATTTTTATTTATTTATGTAAAAGTTTGTTTTTATATCAATTTGTGTATAAGTATTTTGTAGAGTTCTTTTACATAATAATTATGGTACATGGGTGTGTTTGATGTCTGTATATAAAAGAAAAGTGAGGTCAGATAGCTTGAGGTGTTGAAAACAAGTTTGTCCATCTTTTTTTTTAACTTTCTTTGCATCTTGAAGCTGTATTTCTGTTGTGGTTCTTGTGATAGTGACGTCATGAAATTTAAACATCATATGCAGAAGTGAAGTTTAATTTACAATTTATTTTATTGGTGAATATTAAAAAGTATTAAAATTATTTAATTTTCTCTTGTTAAATTATGATGGAATCATCAACTTGTCTATTCCAATATAATATTGTTTTCTAATTTGATCTGTTTGGATGTGTGTGGTAGTTTTATGTACTGTAGAAAGATTTCTGTTAGGGTAATGGAAGGGCATTAGGTGCATTACATCTGTATGGATGTATATATCTCGCATAACTCAAAAATGATTAGTCATAGAGTGTTGGAATTTTGAATTTAGGACTGTTGTAACACCTAGTTGTGCACCTCCTCTTTTGATTGCAATCAACTGAACCAAAAGTGTCCAAAAAAGCCCAAAATCAAAAATAATTTGGATTTTGGAATTTTTTTAGCTGCCTTAATAAGCCCTCATTGAGAGCTATTCAATGACATATCGTAAGTGGTATTCGTTTTCATAGGTTCCAGAGTTATAGCTTAATGAAATTTTTGGATCTTATAAGGGGAAGGTACATCGGTTTGAATCAGACTTCATTTCCTTTTTTTTTTTTTAACTTATTTTAATTTAAATAGATTGATTTATTAATAATTATTAACCTCTGATTATAACAAAATTTTTACAATAAATAATAATTCAATAATAACAATAAAATATATATATATATATATAAAATAGCATAACTTATTGATGAAATAAAATTTTATAAATTTTTCATTAGAAAAAAAATGAGTGTATAATTTAATAAGTGTACAAGGAAGTAATGTAGTGTCCATATCAGATTTTTTGTAATGTTAATATAGAAATATAAATGTTTAATATGTTAATTATTTCTTAAATTAAAGTTCTAGAATAACCATATAAAGAAATTAAGTAGTATATGAACTGCTGATATCAGTGATTTCAGATGATATCATGAGTATACTTTAAAATTCTGTATCCAGCTGCAGTCTGTCTGAAATCAATAGCAGATACAAGTTCATTTAAATGCCAAGGTAAATTGTTTTGTTTGAAGCTGCATATTATATCTTTGTGGATATTATTGTCATGAAAATACACATATTCTGGTGATTTCTCTAATTATCTTCACAGACCTATCCAGGTTGTTAATGAAATTAAAATTATTTAAAATTTTAAACTTGAAAAGTTACAAAGTAAACCAAATTTTATAAATTCAAACCTTTTAATAACTTACTTCAAATTATTGTTCTTAAGTTCAACTTCAGCGACTGGTGATTAGTTTTCACGCCCAGATGTTATTACTGGTAGACACAAATTTAGAATGTGGTTGTAAAGTGTATTGGTTTTAAATTGTTTTGAGCATTTATTTATTTCATTATGTTTAAAAGTGTTTAAATCTAAACTTTCAGATGTTTATTAAGTCATTGTTTTAAGTATTGAGTTTTTGTATTCGTCTTGAGGTGACATGCATTTTGAGTGATTGTACATCATAACACTAAAAGCAGATAATTTATGTGAGGTTTAAGGTGTTGTGAATGAAAACATTATTCTTTTTTGATTCTTCTGTATATTTTGTGTTTTTGTTGTTATATTTACGTCAAGGAAATTAATCTTATTGTGTTTTTATTCAACTGTGATGTTTTTTGTTTAATAGTTATTCACATTGCCTTGTGTTTCCTTGGTATAATAAGGTGGTATCACCAACATATCTGGGCCAGTATATTATTTTGTTACTGGTGAGTATGTGTGCTTGTTCTGTATGCTGTAGAAAGAAATTAAACATTTCCCACTTTAATAACAACTTTAATCTAATAATATTAAAAAAAAAAAAAAAAATCAAGAAAATAAACTTATTTTTGTAGACCTTAGTTTCTTATGAAGATACATATTTTCATAATAATTTGTTATTTCATTCCTAGTTTCAGTCAAAATAACAATACCATTTTCTAGAAAAACATTTCAAAATAATTTAAAAGAATAAAGTATGCCAATTAAAATGATATTTTAGTGCTGATTTTGTTCTCTTTTCACAAATGCCAAGCTTCATTGTGCCTATTAGAATATTTCATGCTACAGAATACACTTTTTTTTTTGTAAAAAGAAAAAAAAATTTAATTACAAGACTAATTTCTATTGTTTTTTTAGCATATAACATTCAAAGCTTAGCATGTGCTAAGTTTGCGGTTTTTATTCTTTGGGCTATAATAACTATTAATCAGTTAAATTCCCTCAACAAGACCTGTTAGTCACTTTTAGGAATATGGTCTCTACATAGACATCTATTCATTATTGTAGCACCTATGATATGGCTTTCTACTTATGAGAGATGTGTAAGCATCCTCACCAATAAAGTTATATAATTCCTAGAAGACCTAATAATGGTTAGTTAAGTTAGGTATTTTTTTATTTCATAAATGAATGATAAACAATCTCTTTCACTGGTATCCTTTTATTAATTAATGAATTAATTAAGGCATTCTTAATTAAGGATAGGCAGTCTTTCTTTCCTATCAGCCAGTCTTTCTTTTCTAATTATCCAAAAAGTTTAATGAATATTAAACAAATGCTTGTAACATGTTATGTAGGCCATCTTTTCAGTTACTATCGTAATGATCTCCAGAATATCATGTAAAAACCTATTCCATAATCAGGTGAAATGATTCTGCTGAGTGTTAAAAGTCACACAACCCAGATGGCCTACAATTAATATTTTAATGGAATTAATTATTAACTTAATCTTTTTTTTCAATTTAATTTTTGGAATACTTCAAACTTCCACAACTAACATTGAAAGTTCCACTGTGCACCTCAATGCATGCTTGAATGGATTTTTCATGTTTGTTAAAACCTTTTTTTTTTAGTGTTGATTCTGAAGAAATGAAAGTGCAGTTTTGAATATTTATTTTAAATTCATTACCTGTGTGGGGACTATTTGAATAAATGCTCTTTTTTTTAAAAGAATAGTCAGGAGAGAAACAGACAACAAATCATAAGAAATTATCTGGTTTCCAAAAGAAAATATAATCATTAGCACTTTTGTAATTGAGGTTGCTGTATGGGTTGTTGTTCTGTCTTGTTTAATCCAACTATACCATTTGCCAGGCTCTAAGGCAATGATAATTTCATAATAATTTATGAAATAAATGTTCGTAATAATTTCTTTGTAGTACTCAGATTTATAAATCATTGTTTCTGAGAAAAATATATTGATACAAATAAATTCTCTATAGGGCTTAAACCAAATTGCTATATTTACAAAATTAAGAATTTGCTCATGGAAGATATAAAACTCTCAGAGTTCCAAGTATTGCAATTTTTATTGTTTATATATTCAGAAAAGTCTTCCTGACATTTTACATACAAGTGCAATTTTAAATAACCATCAACAATGAAGACTGGTGCTTTGAGAAATGGATTTCTGCTTACTACACACCTGATGGTATTTGTCTAACAGCTAGTGGGTAATTTTCTGTTTTTATAATCATTGTAAACATAGCTGTACTCATAAAGAAAGTTTTCTGGTTGACAGAAATCATTTTAAAGTCTGAATATGAAGTTGAATAATTTTTTTGATACCACGTATATAAGCTTATGCTACTCTAACAAGCCCGAGATAAGCATTTGAATTGTAAAAGAATATGTAACAACTGATTCAGTACATTTATCCAGTGGCTTCTTGCAAATATCTTAAATATTTGGGGTGGGGGACGCATTATTTAATTTTCAATTATCTGTAATTGAGTCAGTTATTTGTGAAACCCGACAAATTTGACTTTTTCTAAATAGTTTTTTCCTTTATTGGAGATGAAGAAAAGGAATGAGACCCAAGAATGAATTGTAAATTGTATTGAATAAATAACTTTAAATATTGCAGTTATGTGAGGATTTTCACATCTTCCAGATATTTGGTGTTTCAGAACAAAATATTATACTAATAGTATCATTAATCCAGAAATTCTGCCTGTTCAGCAAAACTGTTTATGATTTTTCTAATATTACAAGTTTATTATTTTACCTTGATGTTAAGGCACACCTTTCAGTATAAAAAATTAGCAGGATGTGTTTCATAGACTTTTTTGAAAAACATAAAAGGTCAAATATGAATATAACCTGCAACATTTTTAAGTATCATCTCATTACTTCTAGATCTTGTTATTCTGAGGAATTTAAAATAGCATTTATCATTACAGAATTATTGTAAACAAGTATATTGTTCTAGAGATTTAAAGCACAAGAATCAGCACCAGTTGACAAGGGAGGTCAAAATGTTCCTGGGATGCTACTATATCTGTTGTAAATAGTAATAAAACATAGAGAGTAATTGCATTGTATTATTCAAAAGGGGATCACTCCATTAATAAAACACGAAGACATAATGGCCACAAATTTGTTAAAATATTCATCACTAGAAAAAAAAAAACCAAAAAAACTTTTGATCAGTTACAATACAAAGAAATACAATTCTATTAGTTTCTAGTTTGTATACAATAATACAAATAAATATTAGTTGCATAACAACAAAAAGCCTCATAGGTGGCATAGAATATCATGATATTGCTTTGAATTTGTTTGAAAACTTTGTTAAAATTCTTCATCTACCAGCAAAGCACCTATCATGATAACTTTAAGAAAATTTATATCATGAAGATTCCTGATATAGAGAAACCAAAGAAGTATATTCCACTTGAAAAAGAGTTTGACAAATTTTACAGCAAATTTCCTACTGACCAACAATAGATGTGAGATTTATTGACCTTAAAAAAATTAAATCTCTATAATTATTTTTACTTTGTACTTGTTATGATATTAATTTTGTAATAGTGATTTAATAAAAACCGTTATGAATGAAAAATGTATATATTAATTAACCCAGCTAGCTATTTTTGAGAGACCACATATCCACAGAATTTTACATTAAATTTAAGCGACACGAACCATCACAGAATACATTTAACTATGATGTTGGATGTGCATGATACACATCTAACATCATTCTTTATTTTAAAAAAAAAGAACAGTTATATTCAATTTGTAAAACAAGATAAATTGTGTTTATCTTTCTTGAAAAATTTGATCTTGTGTATAAGAGGAATTTATTATATAACCAATTAAAATTTTCAATTTTTTGAATATTTAAAATTTTATTCAATGTGTCTTAAAAATAAATAATCCAGTGTAACTTTTCAAATAAGTAAATAAACTTTTTTTTTTTTTTTTTTTTTTTTTTTTTTTTTTTTTTTTTTTTTTTTTTTTTTTTTTCTTTTTTTCTTTTGTTTTTTTTTTTG
>JAAAKQ030313944.1:0-26695 GCA_010016005.3 Zanna intricata
CACCAGGGAACGGGTCGTTTCTTTAGTTTCCCTGATGTTCTAGGAATGTATTTTGACGCTGAGTCGAGTATAGCGTGCGTTATGCTGTCAGCGTCAACTTCGATATCTCCAGTTGTCTGTGGGAGTATCGTATTTGCAGTGAAGCTCGTCCATTCTGCCTTTTCAAATATCCATCTTCTAGAAATGGAATGTGTTTTCCTTTCGATATTAATTGCAAGTTGCACCGGAAAATGATAATTATTAACCCGTGATTGTAAAAAAGAATGTTTACAATAAAAAATAATCTAATAATAACAATTACAATAAAAAATGTGACAAAAAATCAGAAGTTAATTGTGAAATAAAATTTAATGGACTTTTAAAAATGTGTATATGTAATTTAATAGGCATTATTGCACTTGTGTATGTAATAATACCTATTATTACAGATTTGATGAAACATCTGATTATTTAATATTAATTGAAAATTATAATTTAGAAACTATTATTTTTGGATTTTTGTACAAGGATACAAGGAAGTCATATAGTTACATCAGATTTTTTATGTGTGGATTCCCTTGATCCATTGAAGAAAGTGCAAAGGCCGTTCTTTTGTATCCGTGGAATATCATCTCTATCCATTCCTGATGTCATTTATTTAGAGTGATACACGAAGAATATATCAGACTTTCAGGATATGTTCTACTGATGAAAATAAAGAAATTTCATGTCAACGTAGGTTCGGAGATGCTTCATTAGAGAGTATCGTTTGGCGAGAGATTTTGAATCAGAGAGAATTTCGAGAGATTGAAATTGAGCCAGTCTGTAATGTTTGGGACCAAAATTAAGGGATAAATTTGATGGTTTTATATGAAACCTGGCTTGAAAAATTGAAAAAAAACTATTAGTTTTCAACAAATCTGGAGCAAAGAAGAAAACTTTGGGTTGAAAAAAAATACTATGTTTCGTGTAAAATCGTTTCATTAAATAGGTAATAAACACATAAAAGTTTAAATTTGATTCTGAGTAAAATGATGTGAAAAAATTTTCCAGAGACTAAGTGCAAACATAAGAATTTCGAAGTTTATTAAATACAGAATATAACAACAGATTTTAACTAGACATTTAACGAAATAAAATTTTAAATATTATAAAATATAAGAAATAAGTTTTTTTTTTTTCAAAATATAAATAATAAAAATAAAATAATACAACACATCAATAAAACAATTTATTAGGTACCTTTAAAGTTAACTAAAAATTAATTTTATCTATATTTGTTTGAAATAATTTATCTTCAAACAGGTAACTGTTTTAACTCAAAATAAAATTTAGTAAATACTTCGAAAAGACAAACTTCATCCTTTTAATCTATAAAAGGTACAAAACTTTACTTCCTAAAGATCTCACTGTAGGTTAAACCTTATGTTAATGTATTCTAGATAATGTTAATTATTTAGATTCTATTTTGTTTTCCAATGAAACCACATTTATTCGAAATGGAAATTTTTAATTAAAAAAAACAATCATACATTGAGTCACCAAAATCCAAATAACAACCGTCGAAACTGAATACCAACACTCCACGTAAACGTACGGTGCGCTTAAATCTCAGGTCGACCATTGCTAAGAAGTGGTGTTAATTGAAACCTAACCACCAAAGAATACCAGTATCTACGATCTAGAATTCAAATCCGTACAAAAGTAAGTACCTTTACAAGGATTTGAAACTTTAACTCTCGACTTCGAAATCAGCTGATTTGCGAGGCCCCTTTAACCACTAAACCAGCCCGGTGGGCTCAGCTGAAAGAACATCGGCAGACTGTTTGATTACTCAATTAGATAGATAGATAACGAGTAATCAAAATATCGTATATGTAGTTTCTTCTTTATTTTCACTAGTACAAGTCCTGAACGTTGTTACATTCTTCGTGAATGACTGTAATGCCAATCAGAATAAAAACTATTTATTTACGTATTAACTTTTTCTTTTTTTTTTTAATGAATTTAAGTAAAATGAATAGAAATATAATAATAAAAATGATATGAAAAACTTGCATTAGATGAAGCCAAACAATAAAATAGCGTGCAGCAGGAGAACAAAACTATAGGTGAATTTACTTGGATAGTTTTAAAGTTGTTCAGTACAGCTGTCATGTGAAACGGTACAAAGCAATACAAAGTGTTTCTCCCATTTCCTCTTATCTAACTCATAACCGAACATGTTTCATGTTTTAGTATATTGAATATTATTGTTCAATACCTTTACACTATAGAGTCAAATATTCACACACACACACGCGCGCGCACTCTGTCTCTCTCACACGCGCGCGCACACACACACAAAGAGAGAGAGAGAGAGAGAGGGGGGGGTGGAGACTAGTATGTACAACAATTCTGCTGCAGTGCAGTGCATAAGGATGTTTTTTTGCCTCATGGTTCCTCATACGGCGGAATATAATTTTCCCTCGAAGTAAAAAAGACCTGCATTTTAGTTGTTTACACAAACCCTTTAAACAATATCCAAAATATCCTTAGTATCGTCTATCTGAATACGCTCTAAAATTTTGTAATTCCTTAATTAGACGATGATGACTAGAATCAACGCCATTACTATCAGCAAGACGGGGCACCACCTCATTACCGTCTAAAAGTCAGAGATTTTATTGATACCGATTTCCAAGTCAGTGGTCAGTAGAAAGTAAAACTGCATGGCCACCTCGTTCCCCAGATTTGACCCCACCAGATTTCTTCTTATTGGATTTCATTAAAGAATGGATTTATGTACCCCCTTTGCTACGTTATCTTGTTTAGCTGAAATTCGAATTAACGCTGCAGCTGCAGAGGCAACGATTGACTTACTGGCTACAGTCTGGAATGAAATCGAATTCAGGTCAGTTGTGGTCGGTTCTCAGGATCACCCGTACAGTTATGACGATTCTAGTTCCTCTAAACAAAGGCTAAAAATTCTAACTCCCGATACGCAATTGATTCTTGCTAACTTATTTTGTTACTTCTCCCAGAGATCCGAGTGAGAAGCTATTTTAAGTGCGGAAAATTTAACAAAAGAAACCTGCATCACAGTAGTAATGCAAAGAATTACCAATAGACTCTTTAAAACTGCGGTTTTATGATGCCTTGTGTATCCTAATAATAATTCTTTCTGAATAATACTAATTCTATTCTAATAGAATAATAGAATATTATTCTAATAGAACTAATAATTCTTTTCGAAGAAGTTTCTCAGATTTTGAAGGTAGTTACCCACCCTCAAGTCAATATAGTACCTTGTATCTACCACTACTCAATAAAAAATGCTATTCTGTCCATGAATTTTTAAGTACTACTAATTAAAAAATACATAAATAAATAATTTCCCTGCATTCCCTAAAACGTGTACATAGTGTTCAAAATTATTTAGAAAGATGAGGCGCATTCAAAAGTCAATAATCTTGGCATATGGCTATCGTGTTAATAATCAATAAACAAGATAAAGGTGTCGTTCTACTGTAGTTTATAAATTTTATCACCTCTTTATTGTATTAATAATAATAATGGATTTTTTTTTTTTTTTTTACTTTTTCTTAACATAACGTAATAATTGTTTTATTACTGTGTTTTATATTAGCAGAAGTGACGGCAGTTCATGAATACTAGTTTCGTTTTCTTTCCGAGCGGGCTGTTTGTGTGGCGTTGCAAGACGGCTGACAAAGGAAGAATGACTATTGAACAGCGTATAAAGACTGTAAGACTGTTGTTTTTTAACGAAACGAAAAGTGTGGTTCTTATACAAAGAAGGTTTCGAGCACATTTTCAAACTGGGTGTTCACCCTCATTTAAAACAGCACGTAGAATTTACGAAAAATTTGATAGTAATGGTTCGGTATTTGAGAATAAGCGCAAACAGTCTGCCGATGTTCTTTCAGCTGAGCCCACCGGGCTGGTTTAGTGGTTAAAGGGGCCTCGCAAATCAGCTGATTTCGAAGTCGAGAGTTAAAGTTTCAAATCCTTGTAAAGGTACTTACTTTTGTACGGATTTGAATTCTAGATCGTAGATACTGGTATTCTTTGGTGGTTAGGTTTCAATTAACACCACTTCTTAGCAATGGTTGACCTGAGATTTAACAAGACTACATTTCATTCACATTCATACATATCATTCTCTTAAGTAATACCTTACGGTTGTTCCGGAGGCTAAACAGAAAAAAGGGCGGTTTTCAGCTGAGGCACATTTTCACCTAGTCGTTAATAAACAAAATATGCATTTTTGGGCTTCCGAAAATCCACACGTGCTTCATGAAAAGGTGCATCACGCTCCAAGAATTACGGTACGGGCAGCTACCTCAAGTGACGGAGTAATAGGGCCATTATTTTTTGAATAGACAGATTAACAGTGCACGTTATTTAAACATGCTGCGTAATAATTTTGATCCTCAGCTACTCATAAAAGGATTTCGATTAGAAAACGAGTGATTCACGAGTGGATGGAACCAGACCGGACACAGCTAATGTTGTTTTAGACTTTCTGCATGATTCTTTTAACGCAAATGTCAATTCAACCAAATCCCTAATCGTTTTGCGTGTCGACAGAACTGGACCCAAACTGTCCTGATTTGAATCCGTGTGATTATTACCTTTGAGCATTTCTAAACGAAAAGATTTTCCTTAAACATTCTCGTACAGTATAGAACTGCGAGAGTTGACCATTGACGTATGCAACGAGATAACAAAAGATATAACAATACAGGAGTTCATGTTGAAGAAGTTGCTAGATGTGATGGTGGTCATATTGAACTTGTAGTAAGCAGAACATAATCTCTAGGTATATAGTAACCACGTTGTATTTTACTTTTCTGTATTGTGGTTCAAATAAACACTTTTTAACAAAATCAAATGTTGGATTTTCCTTGTACCACTCTGTGTATTTTTATTTACTCTAATGGAAATGTTTCACATATAGCATCAAAAAAAGGGTCAATACGATGCCTTCAACCAGAGTTACGTCCCTCGTAAATTACACAGTACCACCACCAAAAATTTCGTAATTCAGTATAAGTGTAACCCATTATTTTTGGACTAAATAACTGGTAATTGTCTGCTGACTGGCTCAGCCTGCCAATCGGAAATTTGCTAATGTAGATTAATTAGACGATGTTAGCGGCGGTAGGTTATGTTTGCTGATATCGTACGAAGTTCAGAAACTTGTTTAATCTCTTTTTTGTAATTTAATTGCGTCAACGTTTCATTACAATCTAATAATAACCGAAATCAGTCGACAAAAATTTCAGTGAAGTATATTCAAGAACGAATAATAAACATACGGATTATACGAAAAAGAAAAAATGTAAAGTCAGCCTTTGTGGTGGAGGGTAGCGTCTCAGCCATTCCTCCGGAGATCCTGTGTTCAAATGTTAGTTAGGCATGATATTTCTCATATGCTAAAAATCCATTTTTTCATGAAAAAATTACAAAAGTAGTCCATGTCCATCATTTCAAAAAAAAAATATGAACACAAAAGCATTGATACAAATTCAAGACTATCCAAGCGTCTATGAAAATGTATCATTTTTTGATTTTAAAATGTTTAATAAGTCAAATCCTATAATATAAAAACCAAGGGCGAGTTTCGACTTATATTACGTTTCTTTTTGATTTTATAAAACTTTATTTTTATTAACGATTTTCTTTCAGGTACCCTTCCAGTGAATACAACATACAAAAGATATATTAAAAAGTAAAGAAATCAGATGTGGACAACACATGACTATCTTGTGCGCCTATTAGATTAGAGATAGACATTTTTATAATAATGAAAAGTACATGAAATTTTATTCCATTAATAACTTCTGATATTTTTCATTTTTATTTTTATTGTTATTGAATTATTATTTATCGTAAACAATTTTTTTATAAAGGTTAATAATTATTAATAAATAAATATATTTAAATTAAAATAAAAATTATAAAAAAAAGAAAGGAAGTGAATTCTGATTCGAACTAATTTGCCTTCCTTTGTACGATCCAAATATTTCATTAATTAACATTTTATTTAGCTATTAATCTGGAACCACTGAAAATAAGTACCACTTACGATATATCATTGAAAATGTCTCAATGAGGGTTTATTACTGTAGTTAAGAAAGAGTCTAAAATCCAAACTTTTTGGGAATTTGTGCTTTTTTGAACACTTATGGTTCAGTCGATTGCAATCAAAAGGGGATGTGCACAAATAGATGTCACAAAAGTCCTAAATCCAAAATTTCAAAATCCTACGGCAAATCGTTTTTGAATTATGCGAGATACGTACATACGTACAGACGTCACGCCGAAACTAGTCAGAATGGATCTTTCCGTTGAAATCTGAAAACCGAAATTTTTCGTGATTATAATACTTCCTTATACGTACAAGGAAGTAAAAACATGACTGCCAGAAAAAAACATTGTTGTTTTATATAGGATACTTACTAATATAGGATAATTACAGAGCGTACGGGTAACAGTTTTGTATATAGCACATTTAAAAAAATTTATGTCAACTTTTATACATATATATATATGTATAAATTTATATATATAGCCTATCACACTTCTGGTAACGTAAGGATTCCATCGCGGTGTGATACATTAAATAGGTTCAGCCGTTGAACTACTACGGTAGAATAAACATATATACAAACCCCCTAATTATATTACACTACTTTTTAAGCAGTTGGATAATAAATTATTAGAGTATAAACCGCAATGAATATTTTTTAAAAGAAATTTAAAAATATTTATATTTTTCAAAGTCTAAATTTATTCTACTAAAAACAGTTTATTTTAATTTTTACAAATTCATAAGAATTTTCGTCAATTTTTTATTAATGAAAGTTGATTTTTTTTTGTTTTTCACAGACTTTATTAAATCAATTTTCTCAGAATAAAATTTTCTACACGTTTTTATCATAAAATGTTTGCATTTATTAGTCATTTAGCAATGTTATTGTACTTAAAACTTAACGTGTTTAAGATCACCAAAATTTTCTGTTTTTCTTTGGATACCATGAAAACTACGGGAAATACAGTTCTGGGACTTGTTTTATTCGATCTTTCAGGTTAAAAAAACATAAGAAACCATCAAGTTTAACCCTAATATACTGAAATTTCACTAAGGGAACTGAAATCCGCGCGAAAATTTTCGCCTGCCCGTAACTCGTTAGCAAAACGTTTTCGGACCTATGTTTTTATGATTTTTTTTTTCCTTATTTGAAGCTCTAGAGTCCGTTTCCAGATTATTTCCATTTCCCTTTCCTTTTGAATCACCTCTCTCTTTTTCAGTTTAGCCTCAAGAACCACCGCAAGTCATCACTTCAGAGGATGAATGAGGATGATATGTATGAATGTAAATATGTAAATAGAGTGTAGTCTCAGGTACCTGAGACTTGTGATTAATTGAAACCTAATGGAAGAACACTGATATCTACGATTTAGTATTCAAATCCATATAAAAGTAACTGTCTACTAGGATTCTAACCATTTAACTTTCAAAATCAGTTGATTTGCGATGACGAGTTCACCATCGGACTAATCCGGTGGGTTCTTTTTAACCACCTGCAAATATGTACATACACTAGCCAGCCCGTCTAGCTAGAATGTGGACCCTCGGGACTCAGGTCAGCCCAGGCGAATCCTCGAGGCAACTCAGGGCTTCCCATGGCCAAGCGACTGACCCCATGGCTGCAGAGCTCACTTCGCTCATCATTCCCGATTTGCCCGGAGAACCGGCGTCATGGATACCCGCAAAGAGCGTGATATTTTTTAGGATTATTGTTATAAGCCCTTACAACTTAAGGCTAATTAGAAAATATGCAATTGTATGTACATCTTTTTCTTTCAAAACAGTGGGTGTATGAAGGTATTTACAGGTTGGTTAGAATTCGAGCACTTCTTCAAAATTTGAGGAGTGCCCAGGGCAGAACCCTTATTGTGTGCATTGGAGTGTTTAAAACAACCTTCTACGAGGCTACTACCGTATTGGGAGAGGCTCTCCCAATCGATTTAGTGGTGAAACTTCGAGTGGACATGTGGAAATTGCGAAGAGGCAGGGAAGTCGAGGTATTTGGGATGTGTTTTTGGGCCGGGTCTGTATCGGAGCGGAACGGCGATCTCAATGCACCGGAGCTAAATTTCGAACAGTTTGCCATCTTCCTCCTGAGAAGGAGGCTTCACTGGCTCGCGATGTAAGCATGGTAGCGAGAATGGAACACCACGACTAAGGGAAGATCCTTGTATAAATTTATACAGGAATTGGGGGGATGGTATGCCTCTGATTTTTTTTTAAGGGATATAGGAGCTCGCATGTTCTCCAAACATGTCAATTTGATGCAATATCTGTTTAGGTTCCGCCTGGTAACTGATGAGCTGTGCGTCTGCTGGGAGGTCCAGTCAAATGAAGATATGATGTTTGACTGTCCCGCTCTTGGGGGGGGGGGGCAGAGTTCGGGTCGCCCTGTAGCTTAGAGGTCAAGGGGAAAATTTTCTAATCACTAGCGGCGAGTCAATGTGGCGAGAGCCGCATTTTCGGACCGTGTGGGCGTTCCTTGATGCGGTTGCTTTGTTTAACCGACATCAGTAGTTCATTAAGTGAAAGACTCCTACCGCGATTCCAGTGGAAGCTGCTCCTGATATGGGCTGGCCACCAGCCAATTATTTATGGCTCTATTCACTTTACAATGATGTACAGGTACTTGCTGTCTAAAGTAGTTTAGTCTTTGTTGTGTGTTAATCATGTTCTTTCGAATTTGGCAGAAAGTTATGGAACCTATTAGAAACATTAAGGTTGTATTAGTATTTTAAAAGAAGAATGAATCTTTATTTGGCACTTTACATTGACAAAGTTTAATTTTATAATTAATATAATTTATTTATTTTGTTTGAAATTGATTGTAGTTATAAATAAAGTAGAAATTAGTAATAGAAGCAAACAGATTTTTCTAGTGTTTTCTAGAAATATAACGGACAGTATATAAGCTAGACGAGGGACCTGTTCATTGGCTCATTGTGTATCGTAGTTAGTTCCGTGATACTGCCGTTTAACTGTTTAGTTTAAGTTGTTTTGTATAGATTTTGTTAAGTGTTATTAGTGTTTGTTTTGTTTGGTTAAATAAATTATTGTGAGGTAGTCTGATATCGTGTTGGTTATTTATGAATCATTCTCTCACTACAATAATAACCTAATTTTTCCCCGGAAAAACCCACCCCCACATCCATGCAACAAACCTACACACATGTCCAGGTCGGGCAATGATGTGGTACCTCACTACCTTTAATTAAATTGGCCAACGGGGAAATGGTGTTTCTCAGGAGCTCTCTCTGGAATACGGGATTGGCGGTCCCGAGCTGTCCGAACTGGTTGCGGTTGTGCTTCTCGGCTTCTCTGCTTGCGGGGGTGGGAGGCATGACCATGATCTGTTTGCTGGGTGGAGTGCGGACGGGGAGTATCCATTCAGCTTCTCGGTTGTGGAGCTGGGTTAAGTGTGGGCTGCTGTGAGCTTGCTCTGTCGAAGTCTTGCGCCGCCCAGTGTGTATCAATCACTTCGGCCCTTGGCAGGGATTGTCCCATGGATAAGGAGATCGGACCCTTACTGCTATGTGAGCCCTGGGATGTCAGTAATGTGGGCCAGGCAGTACCTGGCCCCCGCCGGGGTTAAATTTGTGGGGGACGACTAACTGGAGGAACCTGGCAGGATCTATGGTCCGGGGGACGCCCAACCTTCTCTCCGCCCGCACCTTGTGACATCATGACTGGCGTGTCAATAACTTCATGGAACTTGAAACAACTTTCACAATTTCCGTGGCAAAGGGTCCACGTATAAACCCTCATCCTGGAGATCCTCTTTCTTCAGAAGTAAAGAAAAGGAAAAGCATAAAGTTTAGTGACAAGGAAGAGATAAGAGGGATCAAACAAAGTTTCGACATAAGAGTAACAGGCCTACACCAAGGTTTCTTATAATTAAGAAATCAGATGGAGATTTCTCCCTTCATGATCGCCCGAGGCATCACTGAAGCCGCTGGAGGACCAGTTAAAGATACAAGAAAGAGTGCAACCGGCTTATTTGTGGAAACGGTCAGCGACATACATTCGTTACATCGGATGAAAGCAAAGAAGATTGGACTTATTGATGTCGAAATTGTGCCACACGGTACACTGAATATATCAAAAAGGAGTAGTCGTGTGCAGGGACTTGCTTATCTGCACCGAAAACGAAATTGTAGACGAGCTTTATGGACAGGGAGTTATAGGATGTCGACCGTTAAACACTCGACAAAACGGAGAAGTCCAAACCTCCGCGTCGCATGTGTTAACATTTAATAGATCTACGTGCCCAGAAAAATAAAAGCTGGATTTCATAAACTAAGCGTACGCCCGTTCGCCCCGATACCATTGCGATGTTTCGGATGTCAACGTTTTGGACATCCGGCAGCGAGATGCACTAGGAACCATAAAACAAAAAAGTACCATAATCTATGTTGTAATAATGTAATATTTATTACGTATCGATCAGAATAAAAGATCTATTTTTTTACTTATTCCCTGTAAGGGTATAATAATTTGTACTTACAATTTCCTCCATGTAATTAAAGTATGTATGGGTAGCATGTTTATAGAATCGTAATAAAATAAGTTCATTCTTTAACCGCAACACGTTTGATTAAATATATTTTAGTAAAAAAAATGTTTAAAAAAAAATTATTTTGTTTAATAGTTTAATTTTTTTTTTTTTTTAAGTTTGGTTAAAAAGTTTTTAATAATGAAAGTTTGATAAAGAATCTATTGAATTAAAAATATTTCATCCGTTCATCAAATATCTATTTTATTATTATCATCTAAAATCAAATTTTATATCGTACGAGTCACTATATAAGGTAAAGACTTTATAAAAAGACCACAATATTTATCGCGTATTATAAATTATTATTTTAAAATATGATTTAATTTTCTTTTAAATTCAATACTTGAAATTAATTGGGAAGAGGAAAAGAAATTCTAAAAGCTGTGATGTTTTAAAATGCATACTATATTTGGATAAATTTTTAACTAAAATTATTAGAAAAATTTTGAAAAAAATGTATAAATTATTATTTTTTCATTATTTACCTAGAATAATTATATTGTCAGATTGTATGTAAACCTTGGTTAGTTTTTTATCTTGTGTCGTGTCTAAAATAAATTAAACAGATGTGTGTATGGTGTATTAATAAATAATTTGATTTCACTAACTTATAAAATCACTGTTTTGAGTTTTTTTTTAACACAAACAATTAATGTTTTCTTTTTGTTTGTTTAAATAATTTATATTTTAAATCTCGAAGATGAATATTCATCGTAATAAACTGTAAGTACACTCTAATGTTTATTATAACTTTATAATGAAAAACTCTTATAAAAAAATAAACTGAAGCTTTGGTGACAGATATCATCTTCATTTTTTAAGTTCAAATGAAAGAAATTAGCTTACACAGCTAATTTAAATATCCGATGTAAATTTAAATTCAACAATAATGTAAACGGTTACAAAATGGGAAATGGGAGATGAATCCTCTTGTTTTCATTTAGTTTTTTATCAAATAATTAGGATAAAAAGAGCTTTTGCCGGTATTTTTCGACGTATTTTCAAATCCTCATCGGTACAGCAGCAACAAAACGGAATCGAAGCTGTTGCTTCTGTCAATCCAGGTATGTGAATAATTTATATTATTTATCAAAACAAAATAATTTGAAATTAATTAAATATGTTTGTAAAACTGTAAATAATAGGGGGGGGGGGGAAGTAAAATAGATTTAATAAAAATATTTCTTTTAGTATTTAATTTAATTCTAATAAATTTTAAAAATCATAAATGTAGGTTATGAAAAAGTAAACAAAGAGAGAAAAAAGTCACCTTTTTATTTACTGATTTAAATGAAAAATTGACCAAAAGAAAGTTTACGTCAAGTGAAAACACTTATTTGAGAAGTAAACCGATTTATTAAATCTCATTTTTTACTTTTTCATCAGTATTTATTTATTTTTATACACATTTACTTACTATTTATAACGATTTAATTAAAAGTATTTTTACGTTATTTAATTTTATATTAATTTAAATTTGGTCATTTAAAAATTAAATCTGTAAAGTAAATAACTCGATCGAAGTTGCCTGAACTGCTTCCTCACAACATTCGGACGGACTGGGAGTCGTATAGTAGTTGGGTTGAGGAGAAACTTTCGATGTGGCGCTGACGTACGTGATGAGGAAGTCCGTCCGAATGTTGTGAGGAAGCAGTGATCCTTTCTTTTTTACGTACATCGCACTAAGCGTCAGAAGAACAAGCGAGTATCAGACGTGGAGTCGTAGTTATTCTTTACGTCAGTATAGAAAGGCGAAACCCTCGTACTGACAAAAAAATCCAGCAAGTCAGGAAATTTCGTTGGATCCGAGGGCCAATAGGTCGGTTAAAGTCCAGAGATAACGTGTAGCCGCATCCTTCCAACTGACACCTTCAGGGATCTTCCACATGTAGTCGTAAGCCGAGATCCCCAGAATAGGTTTTCGTGTCCCAGTCATCTCCCACAATAAACCTGCATCCAAGAGTGCTAAAATACTCACAAAAACTGTCACTGGTTATGGCGTGACGAGGCGGACAGTAGATTGCTGATAGTTTCAGAGGCCCTAACCACTCCAAGATCTCAATCGAGGTCACCTGAATGTGGGTGGTGTTGAACGGAGGTAGCTGATTGTGCCGTAGCCCATTTCTTACGACAATTACAATACTCCCATGCGCCCTTCCATTGGGGTGGTTGGTTGTGTATACTGAACTCAAATAGATTCTCAAATAGTTCCTATCAGTAAAATGAGTTACGAAATAAGAACGACATCTAGCAGCTAGCAAAAGATCAGCGTCTCCAGTTCCTCCCTGCGATTCATTACACCACTGATGTTGCATACTACGGTTTCAGGAAATTCTTCATCAACAACGTTTAGAAATCACCTTCGTCAATAGACCCAGGAGGAGATTTCCTATCTATTGATCTAAGTACTACGTTACTCTCTAGCTTCTCAAATCTATCCAGTGCAACCGAAGCCTTTATCGGTTCCCGCTACTCAGGAAGGATCTGGAATGTGAAGTCCGATAAATATTCAAAGTGTCACAGTTACTATTTACTGCATTACTGCTGGCCTGTTGATCTAACGAGGGAAGTTATGGCTAGGTCATACTCCAGTCTCTCGGACCTCACAGGAGCATGCGGATCATAACTCATCCTCCTCTTATAAACCTTGGATCTCCTTATAAACCCTGCAACCTTCATAATTTGGAATGATCCTCATGGCATAAAGCACAAATCGCTAGTGTGTTCCTACCTACCTTCTGGCAATCGGTGGTGTGTGTCCCTCTGCACACTTCACACAGCGATACGGCCTATGCAATTATTTTTATGTGACACCTCATACGCTGCACCAATCCTGGAGTTCTCTTTGGTGTTTCAAATGTGACACAGCAGTTTGAAATATACTTTATTTCGAACACCTCCTTATTTATTATCCTTAGGTTCCAGATTTACAAAAAAAGCCGCCAACGGCTCCTAAGTTATTCGGTGGCGTGCATTTACGATTCTATGAATCTTGTGTCCTTGACTCTCAATCTCCTGCTGTATAACTGAACTGGGATCGAATGGTAAGATTTTTGAGCACCACCCGAAACGCCCTCTCATCACGCCTCATGAAGGTATGCCCTATCAGATTAATTTCGCGAACAACACGAATTATTTTTTGTAGCTCTCAATATCCTTCGACAGCAGCCGAAGTTATTTACTTTTTTTATTCTCACAGTGTATTCCGCCTTGTTCACCACCGATTCCAACAGCTCATACAGCTTCATGATATTCGAAATACCATAATATTATTGGAAGCCTCTTAACCTCTTCCTTTTGTGGAACAACACCGTCAGTCTCCTCAATTGGCAGACCATATAATCTATTCGAGAGAGTTATGTCAATCTCAGGAGTTGTGTTACCTACCGGCAACGTGCGTAAAGCCGGCACCGTTTGCTGTGGCGGAGGAACCGGAATCGAGTCCGTAATGTCAGAGTCACTGCTATTACCCGAAGAACCATTCATATTTTGAATGATCTCATTCCTTATTAATTTTCTCCTCGACGATTTCCGTGGATCGCGCTTAGAATAACTGAATGAGCCACGTCTTCTATTCACCAGCGTGTGTTTTACAGTCTCGAAGCTGCTGGCCGCTGAGTTGTTGCTATGCAGAACAGCTGGAAACTGGTCCATAGCAACGCTATGTTATGTAGCCTAGGCTAGGTCTATAAGAAGAACCAACTAAAAAAAAAAAAAAAACTTCTAAATAAAGAAAACATAAACCTGAGAAAAACAAATATTTCACACAATTAACAGAACAAAGTAAACTCAAACTAACACGCAACAGAGAAAAAAATATTAAAATTAAAGTAATTGACACTAATGAGTAGCGATTTGATAGATTTAAGCAAAAAGCTGATTATACTATTAAGTGTATATGTAATAATACATTTGGTGAAACATCTGATTATTTACAATTAATTAATTTATTATTTAGAATCGTATTATTTTTGGGTTTTCGTAGAAGGAAGTCATGTGATGTCCACATCGGATTTTTTTCATTCTACTGAACATAAATTTAAACTGATTTTAAAAAAAATTAGTAGAATGATATAAACCTAGTGGAAATAGAACTCTATTAATTTTCAATCGAATTGTTTAAAAGGAACTCAATTTAGTGGCAAAAACTGGGTTTTAGGGTACATCTTCAAGGTTTTCATGCTATAACTTGAAGAATGTTAATATAGGATAAGGATTATAAGGATATAACTTGAAGGATGACGTGTAATTAAGGCAAAGATTTTTGCGATCATCATCAGATGCGATCTGATTTCCTAATGGTCCCAAAACATCAAGTGCTTTATTTGATTCAAATCCAAATCAGATTTTTTCTACACGAAAAGCAATATTATTTTAAAAAATCAGTACAAGAGTGCAACATTCTTTCTTAATTAACTAAATCCGGAAATCCATTCTTTTGACGCACTTGCTGCTCAAAGTTTTTCTTTTTTTTTACATAAAACATATAAAGTAAACAGTGTTTAGAAAATTTAAGAATATTTCAATTGACTCGAAATAGTCATACTCTTAAGGGTAAACCGACTTGACAAATACGTACAGTTTTAAATTATTATCTTAACGCGTTTTTTTAAATAATTATTTACATTTAAATATTTATACGGCTGTGGATCTCTGATTGAATTTTAGATAAGGGTCCTGTTTTTTTTATCTGTTCAACCTATTTTCTTCTTTGTAAAAACCTTACTTATTAGGATGTAATTTTAAATTATTATTATTATCGTTTATATATAACTATTTTTTTATATATCCTTTTATATAAAAAAAATATTTAAAAGTAGAGAATTCCAAAATATAAATGATTAAATTTTTATTCCATGTTACTATTAAATACTTAACTAACGATAATTAATTACACTAAAAAAAAAAATTGATAAGCAAATATATGAATGATCGGCAGGAATGATATATATGAATGATAGGCTGTATGAATGATACCAGGAATGAGTAGGTATGCTACTCTAGGTAGAGGAAAGGAACTATCCCAGCATTAACTTGAATGAATCGAGAGAAATCGCCGTAAAACATTGATCATAGCAATATTACCCAAATTACGAAATTTAAAGGAAATAGATGTGATTTAAGTCCGTATTGGTAATTAAAAACAAAAAGACATATTCTATTGTATTATAGGGATTCCAGGAAATGAATGTGCAGATTCCTCAGCTAAGGACGCATGTAGTCAACCACCTTTCACTACCCGTGTTACTACATGCGACTTTATAAACCATATGAAGCTCGCACTTCGCGCAAGGTGGCAAGAAGTGTGGACGGCTACAGTTGACAACAAACTGCCGTATATTAAAGATTCTGTGTTGCCATAGGTTTCCTCATGCAGAAAAATTCGTCGTGAGGAAGTCGTCCTCTGTCGATTGCGGATAGGGCATACAAGGCTACCCATGGGTACCTTATGTCTGGAGACCAAGCACCACACTGTATTAGATGTAACTGTCGACTAACTGTGCGGACTGATTGCATATGTTACG
This sequence comes from Zanna intricata, assembly GCA_010016005.3. NCBI lineage: Eukaryota > Metazoa > Arthropoda > Insecta > Hemiptera > Fulgoridae > Zanna > Zanna intricata. The sequence goes on from JAAAKQ030313944.1 coordinate 16,157, forward strand.
CGGCGTTACGTCGTAAATTTAAATTATCTGACAATATTCATAATATTCTAAGAAACGGCGATACAGCGACACATAGGGTTCTCGGATTCTTGCGATGTATAAATGTTTTTAATGCAATTTAAAATATACATTATTTTTGTTTTTTTTTTCTTTTTTTCCGTTAAGGGGCCTTTTACACCTCTTACGGATTTTTAGCATTCTTTTATATTTTAGTTAAATGTGTACTGTGATATTAGTTCTAAGATTTATCTGTTTTTAATTTTAAATTTTAACTTAGTTTATTTGTGATAGTTGTAAGATTTACCAGATTTTAGTTTTTAAGTTTTAAAAATATCTTTCATGTGATGTTAGCTTTAATTTTTATTTCATTTATCCTATTTTAATCTAGTTTCAGTTTTTAACATTTTAATTTTATCTTCTGTGATATTAATTATAAGGTTTTAGCAAAATTAGTATTTTCCAATTTAATTTTATTTATTTTCAATTTTAATTTTTTTTTTTTTAAATTATCAGTTGGGTATTTTATCCGGGCGATGAGAACACCTTAGTGTTGTTCGCACTGAAAAAAAAAAAAATGTTGAATTAGTAAAAAGATTATAATGATATGAGGATGATACGTAAATCAGGTGTACTCTTTTACAGATTCATACCGACCATTCCTGCGACGTGTGATTAATTGAATCCCAATCATCTAAGTACACCGGTATCTACTCTAGTATTCATATCCGTGTAAAAGTAATAAACTTTTACTAGGATTTGAAACTCAAAACTTCTGTATTCGAAAATCAGTCGTTAAACAAGTGATTTGCAACGACATGTCACATATATAAAATATAAAAAATAACTAATTAGAAAAAAAAATTCAGTATTTTGCAATGAAAATTATTTAGCCCATATTACCCACGTTGATGGGATGCAGAAAATTAGGGTTTTTTTTTTTTTTAATAAGTATTATTTAAAAATTCATCCTCAGAGTAACGTATACAGTGTTTTAGTTATGAAACAACTCGGTTCAATATGCATCAAACATGAACGATATCGAACTTAAGCTCTCAATTAGTAGTAGTGTTTATGCCTGTGTATGTTTATTATTTATGAACTGTGGTTGCTTACCTCTTTGATAACTAAAATGTAAACGATATGTGTATATGGGAATTTTTATTTAAATACATTTCATGACCAGGAACATACCTGCCATTTGAGTGGTACATAATTTTGAAACTATCAGTATTTTTTCTATAAAAGAAAGTATTTTTAATTTTATTTAAATAAATATATGGGAAGATTTTTTAAAATAGTTCGATAATTTAAATAAATATTTAAATAAAATATCAATATTTAAATAAATGACATCAGAAGCATATTAAAGGCCCTTTTTCGTAAGCCGAAGTATTGTGTTGAGTTATTCGAAAATGGCTCTCAAGTCTGGTTTGATTTTTAAAAATAACTGAAAATTCTTTTGAGATTCATCAACACAACAACAAAGGATTCAACTTTAGAAATGTTTATTCGTGGTTTGTACTTGTTATGATTGTACGATACAATGATTACAACCTTGAAAACGCGTTTTTTGAGGAAGATTTTTTGAAGGATATGTATGGTACTCTGTGTATGTACTGAGTTTTCTACGAAAAAACTGAGAAACTTTCAGAACATGTTCTATTACCAAAAATAATGAAGAAAGTTAATATAAATGAAGACGTGGAAACGCTTTGTTTACGAGCTATGGTTAGCGAAAGATTTTGCCCGGATTTCAGTTCTTCTAATAAAAAGAAGAACTACTGTAATTTTTGAGACCCAAATTAAGGAATAAGGTTGGTGCTACCTTATGTAATTTATGCTGGGAAATAGAACAAAACAGATAGTAGAATTGTAACTCCAGTAGTTTTTAAGATATCCGACGTAAAACACAAAATTCGGTGCCGAAAAAGCAAGATTTTACGTTTTTTGTTACTAAATATTCCAAATTTGTTAAACTTGTTTAACTTTAACTAAATTTGTTTAACTTTGTTAAATTACAAATTTGGAATATTTAGTAACAAAACTTGTGTCGAATTTAATTCTGAGAATTTTATTATTTTTAATTTTATTTTTATTTCATATACGCCTTGAGTTTCTAAATATTAAAGACTGTTATTTTTATTTAAAATCAATCATGAAATACAAATAGGAAAATATTTTCGATAACGAATTTAATAAATGATTTTAGAGATCGGTCTCAAGAGTATGGTTTTATTTCGCTTTTAGCAAACATCGTAGGCGTTTTCCATTTATATTGTGTTTTTATATTACTGGGTTTTAGTTTTTAATTGTTTATATTAATTTATAATATTAAATTAAACCAAAACTTGATTATAAACAACATTTTTAGTTTCACCTCCAGGAGTAAGTATAAATAAACTATTGAGTGAACCCACCCTTGAGCAAGCAACATAAGATTGTCCGTAGGAAAAATACGGCGATGTAAAATCTAATCCGCAATACTTAAATAGACTGCCACTGTCTGTAACTTGTTGATCATGATCGCAATCTCATTGGAAATTTGGCAATCTCTTGAAGTTAATAATCGGAATGAATGGTATCCGAAGTTTTACAGAGTTCTATTATTTCTAAAAATTTCCAGAAGGTCTACAATTCGTTCTATTCGACCAAACTTGGATTTAAATGTCATCGAGACTGATACCATTCAGCCTAGCACCCCCGAAAACTATACATTCGACACTAATATTGGTCAATTTAGATTATATTTACATGTTACCTCTCTTTATACTCGAATATCTAGAGGTACTATGAGTGTCTTACCTCCAATGTATTTTTTCCAGATATTAAATCATAAAAATTTGTTATTAATTAATAAAGCTATGGTACGAAAAACAGATAAAATTAAAAAATTTTTTTAAAAATCTTAAATACAAATTAATTTAAAATTTTAATACGACATACAGTTGGATTTGCAGTCTTGAAAATTAAGATTTAAAAGTATTTATATTTTAATTACCGGTTACATTCAGCCAGTTGTTTCTTTTATGGGGAATAAAATTTTTTTTATTAGAAGTTTGCCTAGTGTGATAAATTATTCAACAAACAAAAAAAAAAAAAAAAAAAAAAAAAATTGATAGCGGGACGTGAAATCTGATCGAAATTGGAATATATACCAAATTCCAAATTTCAACATTTTTTTTTCAACAGATTTTCGAGAGACGTGGCAAAAGCTGTATAGAAATGAAGTTAAATATCCCTCCACCCGTTGATTGAGTATAATTTTAAATAATTTATGAATATTATCAACTTTAATTTATGAGTCATTTAAATATCCATTTTTTCTACAACCATTATACAAAATGTAAAAAAATTAAAATGTCAAAAACTATGTCTTTCCCACTTTATAATTTTTTCAATATTTAATATCATCAATATCGCAAATTTAGAAATATTTTGAGCAATTTTAGAAGAGTTTACATTACTCAGTTCAATGATGTTAAATCAAAAGATCAGTAAGTACATCTAAAATACAATAATATATTTGATGTAATCAAAATAATGCGTACTTCTGTCTGTACATACTATTTTATCAGTATACTTGTATTTCTTTTTTTTAAATTCACCTTTATTTTGATATCTACTTAATTCTATACTTAGATTATGGTAGGTACATCTCCCCCATTCTAGAAACATTAGTAGTAGTATACGAATAAAAATAAAATTATTAAACAATAGCAATCCCCCAATTCCCCTCCCAAAAAAATAACAAAATAAATTAGAAAAAACACAAAAGCAATAACAATTTAAATATGTATATAATATTAATGTTATTTACTTTTTTGACATTTTGTAGAGCCGATACAAGGAGTAAGAGTATACGAGGATAATTTAAACAGAGATCCGTTACGACTGCAGATTGTCGTGTCATTCATTCCAGAACCACCAGCGGCGATACCGCCTCCGCCACCACTGCCACCGCCACTGCCATCAGTCTCTCCGCGCAGACGCAGGCACTCAAGACCAATCCCAACTTACGACCTTGCAACACTTATAGAAATCAAAGATGCCCTCGAAACATTGGAGGTAGGAAATGTTTGTTAGCAAAAATTTGGTCGATATATTTTGACATTGATCTTCAAAAAGTTAAAAAAAGTATTTAAATTCAAAATTTCAATTATACAGGATCGTTAAAATACTTAGTATCAAATTATTTTACTATTAAAACATAGTTTGTTTTTTTTATTCATTAATACATATAAAGGCTTATATGTTAAATAGTATTATACACATTGTATGTGTATTTTCCTTGGTATTTTTGTTTTATTTATTAACAAACTTCAAAAGTTTTTTTATGTTGCCTAAATTTTATTTTACAATGAATTTTATAGTCAACAGATTTAAACTTAAGTAAAATTAATGAAAATAGCTGTATTTAAAGTATTATGTGGCCGTAAACTCAAAAATTATATGAAAAACATTGTAATATGTACAATTTTTTTTGTTACAGCGATTGGAGGGTTTGACTAAAACCCCCAGGCAGGAGACGACATATTTTTGCAATGTAATATAGGCATCAAACAAAATATACTCACTGTTTCTGTTTGTAATTAAATAATATCTAAACAAAAAGACGTAGGCTCACTAATCTAATATGTAATATAGTGTAAGGTATTGAATTTGTCGTGCTAGCCGGAGCCGGATATTTATGTCGCGCTTGTACGAGGGTTGTTTGTAAAACGAGCCGGTCATATTAGCATAAGACAGAGCAGTATAAGACAGTCAAGTAGCAACAATGGCTGAGACTCGCTTATCGTTTATTTGGAACACCGCCACCAACACGTCGAACAATTGCCAGTATTCACGATAAATTCGAAGCGACGAAACTGTTACAGATGAGCACAAGGAAACAAACGACTGACCACGAATAGCTACAAGTCCAGTGGTGCGATGTTGCAATATTTCACCTAACCTACACGCGATGAATTAGGATGGGTCGTCCTAATTCACAGTACTCCATCCTTCTATCCGAGTCGGATAGAAGGATGGAGTACTGTGAATGGTTTCAGTACATAGTTAACTAAGATGAAATATTTGCAGGGAGGTTTGTGTGGCCTGACGAGGTGTAATTCAAAATTACCTTTACTATTAACCACCACAATTGTGTTTACTGGGCTTCTGAAAATCCTCATGCTCATGTCGATAGGGCAGTGAATCTACCGGAGGTTGCTGTGTGGTGTGGTCTATCAGAGTGTAGTTTGATTGATCCCATCTACAAGGATACCATAACTGGTCAGGAGTGTTTTGATATTCTTCAGAAAGGATTTTGCCTGCCATCCACAACTTGTATGGTACAAACATTTTTACTTGCAATAAGGTGGATCCTCACCTCACTACCATTGAGAAGTCAGGTTGCACCTTGATAAAACTCTACCCAGACAGTGGGTGGGCTGAAGAGGTGCTGTTGAGTAAATACCTTGGTCTCCTGATTTGATCCCTCTGAACTTGTACCTCTGGGGTACCATCAATAATGACATGTACCAACAAAAACTAATAATAATTGACAATATATGTGAAAAAATCATTGTCATGTGCTACCATTATGCTAGATACACTAAAAGCCATAGTTGGTTGTGCAGTTTAGCGACATGGTGTTTTATAAAAACTGTTGATGGTCATTTCGAATACATACATACCATAACCCTCTCCTAATGAGGGTCATATGAAGTCAAATTTCTCATGAGATATGGACTAACAAAAAATGAGTACATTTTTCTGGATTAACGCTCTTGTTAAATTGAATAAAAAATAAATTTACACCTAAGACATGTTAAATCTGATAAAAAATATTTTATTAAGGACATATGTGATGAAAACAAAAGATGAAATATTGTATAAAGGTACTTTATTTAATCATAAAGGTACCAAACAGTATTTCACTTTCTTTTCTTGTGTTCAGTAAAATCTTTTGTTTTTGAAAACCAGCAGTAGTTGCCCATCATATATGGGTCCAAGTGTCCCTGATATCATGGTACTATTGTTGAGAAATTTCTCTCCTTGTTAGACATTTATTATATGCAAATTTTCAGAAAAAATTCAAATAAGAGTGCAAAAAAGCATTTTTAAGTACATACCACATCCTAATAATTCATAGGCATTTGAGAATATTTTCATCTTTCTTATTATCCAGAACTCCCTTTGTTACACTTGCAAAACAGTATCATGCTGCCAGTTCTTTTTCATTTAATTTTTTCTTTAAAAGGGAGATCATTTTTTAGTTTCTTTACTTGAGGTTCAATAAAGATGCCTTCTTTAAGTTTTGCATCACTTAACTAGAATAGTTCTTTTAAGTACTTGAAATCATTACCTTCTTTGTACATAGCTTTAACAAAGTTTTTCATTTGTTCAAGATTAATTTGGAGAGGGGAAGAAACACATTTTTTGGATTAATGAGGAGAGCATACTTTATATTTGAGGTAAACTGGTTCAAAAGAAGTTTCATAAAGTTAATCCTTCTTAATGACATGTTCTTGTGCTACCTGCCAGACTGTCCAATAGGCACAAAAAACGACAACACTTTGTAAAACCCACTTGAAGACGTAGCAATCTACCTGTTACTTTTACATTTTCACTAATATTCCACTGATAATGTTCATATTTAACTTCATTTAGTATGGTAGCCAAGTTATCATAATTTTCTTTCATTGCCACTGAATGGTTTTTTGTTTGCATTATGAAGCAAGACTGCTTTTGGGCTGTATTTAGGTGAAGTAGCTATGAAAGTAGCAACCACTTACATAGTCAAAAGGTTCTAACTGTACAACAAGGACAGCAATCACCATAGAAATTTCTTGTCATACATCCACTGCATAAGATTGCATGACAATTCGCACACCAAACATCTGGAGTCAATATTTATCTTGATCTCCAATTTGATACAAAATATAAAAAGTAGACTTTTTGACTACCGGAGTTTATAGATCTTGTCTGTGACTTTAGGTAAATCACGTTTTGCTTCATTTTTGCAACATTGACAACTAGAAAGGAATTGGGAGTTTTATATAAAAAAAATTAAAAAATTCATTAAAAGATGCTTGAATGTACACAAAACAGATTCAAACTAAAGAATAGTAGAATATGGTGGGAATAGCTGGTAAACCCAGATATAAACAATTGCAGGTAATTCAAAATAGTTTAATAGGTATTCCAGAATGGAATGTGACATGCCATTTCTGTGAATAGATATTTTAATAACTAGTAGAATTAAACACAAAAAGAGTGTTTTCATTAATGTTACAAAAATCATCTCGAAAATTGTAATCTAATGTAATGTAGAACAAAAAAGTTTCTTTCTTGGATGTATGCTTTTTGTCAAGTAAGTTGTATTTTTACATGTGTTCTTTTTGGGATGAAAGTGTATCTTTTGAACTAGAAGATGAATTTTCAAAAGCATTTCAGATGAAATAATATACAAAACTGTTTTATTAATTCACAAAACAAATATTAATAATGTTGTTACCTAATTCATTGTTAGAAAAAACTGAAACACTGAAAAGTTCTACAGAAGTATAAGGTTGATCAACTACATAAATGTTTTGATTTGCTGAAGTATTTAAAAATTTTTTTTTTTTAAATTAATAATTATGCTATATTACTGTATTTTTTAATGGTTACATCTGTAGAAATTTATAAAATATTAACTGATGAATCATTATAATTAGTAATGGACTGTTATTAAATATGATTTATGATTTGTTAAAAATAAAAATAACTAATTTCATTGTAACCATTATATAATAAGTTTTCATGAATTAGTACTGAGTTTAAACCATTATTAGTAACACCTTTTAAATATTTTGCTTGTCGATATATCACACACACACACATATATATATATATATATATATGTATAGAGTGTTCTGGAAAGAAACATACTTAATGGTCTGATTCAAGACATCAAATCAAAATAGACAAAAATAATATTTGTGTCCCATTTTCCCCTTTGTCTGTCATTTTATACTTTTTTATGTATATTTTAAAAACAGATTGAGATATTTTAATAAAAGTAGGTATAAAACTAAGAAGCAATATCAATTACAAAATAAATAAGTTTTAAAATTTTATCTTCAAAAATTTCACAATAGCAGCAATTTAGTTTTCTAATCATTAAAAGCATTGTAATCGTTAGTTTCATTGAATTATATTTTTATTAGATAAGCTGTATATTATAGCCATACTCCAAGCACGAGTGGTAGTGTCTTGACCTTTCATCCGGAGGTCTCGGCTTTGAATTCTGGTCAGACATGGCATTTTCACACACGCTACAATTCATTCATCTCATCCTCCAAAGATATACGTAATGGTGGTTCCGGAGGTTAAAAAAAAAAAAAAAAGCTGTATATTATACAGCTGTTAAGACGTAAATATTATAAATGTATATAAATACTAGCAGTGTTATTACAACTTATCAGAAATAATGTGAAAATTTCCCATTCCTCTAAATCCTACACTTACAGTAATCTCTAAAGAATTATTTAAATTAATAACTATAAAAAAAAAGAAATAGTTATATAAAATGTTTTCTTTTGCATATCTGTCACTGACTGATTTGGAGAGTGGATGAAATTTTATTTATTATTTTTACACACAATAACATAAATTAATTTTAATAAAACTCAATAAAACAATTTCTGCAATGTAACATAAAATATGTAATTTGTATAAAAATTTAGGTACCCTTTGTAGATAAATCCATGTTGAGAGTTACAATCACAGTAACATGTTATAAAGTGAAGCAGAAAAATATCTGAGATACAACACCAGCAACATAAAATAACAATAATAATCTATAAATATTTGAAAGATTAATTATTAATTTCTTTTAACAATTTCTTCAGTAATTAGATTAGAATAATAACATTTCAATTTCATTGATTTGTAGTAAGCATTCAAATTACACAGCATTGTGTATTCTCTACAGTTTCTTGATTCCTTTACATTATTAGGTAAAAAGTTGTACACTTTTGGAGCCACAAATGTACAAAAAGTTGGTACAGTTCCAATTTTGGCATAGTTAACACAAATTTATCAATTCTACTTAAATTACTTTTGACATGTGTGCATGTTACTCTGTACTTATTACATATTACCTTTTATAAAATATTTTTAGGAAAAATACCTTATTTGTTCTAAATTTAATTTAATTTGGTTAAAATACCAAATTTTTAGAATACAAATACATTAAAGGCAATATGTTAAGTTTTCAAAAATGTGAGAACGATTTCCTGAACTACTTTTATTTGAAATCATTCTAACTACATGTTGTTTTGCTACCAATAATGGCTTTATGTTAGAATAATACATACATTTCTAATAAGTATACCGTACATTAATCTTGATTCTATCAATGAGTGATATAATATCTTCAGTAACTTTGCTGTACAAACCTTTTTTAAGAATTAAAATTTGTACACAATCTTATTTTTAAAAAAACTTTTTTTAATCTCATTTATATGCTTCTTCCAAGACAAAGTCACCTCTAAAATTACCAGATACTTAACTACTTGTGGTATAGTTTGACATGTACAATTTATGTTTGTATTACACTTTAAATTGTGATATTTTATGCTATATAACATTTCTGGCAGACATTTTAATTAAAAAATTATTAATTTGTCTTCATTACATTTACACTTAAGGCGTTTTTGATTAACCATAACTCTTATAAGGTGTTCTTCAATATTTTTCCTTATTTCAAATATAATTTCAGTTTCAAATCTAATGCTGTTTCATCTGCAAATATTATCACTCTGCTTTCCCATTACATAAATCATTTATGTATGTAATAAATAAAATATTTCCTAGTACAGAACCCAATGAGATACCATAATTAACATTACCTTGAGAATTCATTTCTTCTCCTAATTTGATCGTTAACAGATCCTCAAATATATGTCGAACCATTTATTGCATCAATCACTTATTCCAGTTTTTCATAGTTTATAAAGTAAAACATTATGATCAACATCAAAGGCCAAGAAAAAACCCACTACTTTTTGACCTTTGTTTTTACTTTGTGTTGAACATGAAATTCAAAAGGGCTTCATCAGTATTTTGTCCTTTGCAAAACCATTTATGTTACTGAAAAATGTTGTTTTTCCAAAAAAATTTATTAACCTAATTCTTATAATTTTATTTAGATTTTTTGAGACCACAAGAAATGATAATATAGGCTGGTAATTATTAATATTTTGTTTATCACCCCTCTTAAAAATGAGAACAATAACAGATTGTTTTAAATATAGAAGGAAATTTACTTTTGCTCATACTCAAATTAAATAAATGAGTCAAAATATTAATAACAATATCACCTACTTCATTTATTATATCAATTCCTGTTCCATCCATTCTCGTTGACTTTTTCTTTTTCATGCTATGCTTTTCATAACACTAATTATTTTCTCATTACCTCACTCTCTCTTTATGTTTAGCCTCCGGAACTACTGTAAGATATTACTTCAGAAGATGAATGAGGATGATGTGTATGAATGTGAATGAAGT
>JAAAKQ030314055.1:0-14971 GCA_010016005.3 Zanna intricata
CTCTCTCTCTCTCCCCCCCCTCTGTCCCTCATTCTCTCTCTTTTTATGTTTAGTCTCTGGAACTGCTGTATCTGCAGTCCACCAATCTACCAATAGCTCCATCTACCAATCTCAGGTCGACCGCTCCTGAGAAGTATGATCGATTGAAACCAAACTACCAAAGAACACACACTGGCATCCACGATCTAGCATTCAAACCCATATAAAAGTAACTACCTTTACTAGGATTTGAACCTTAAAACTCTTGATTTCTAAATCAGCTGGTTTGCGATGTTTATTAACCACTAGACCAATCGAGACTAGCCCGATTTTAAGACTAGATCACACCAATTACACTCTGTGCCTCTATAAACTGTAAATGTGGGTCTGATTGGTTACTACTTGTCAGTAGTAACAATATTACCTAATATTACCCAATATTACTTGTCAGATATTGATATTGACCTATCAATATCATCAACCTTATAATTATTAATTATAAAGGCGTTCACATTTAGAAACAAATATTGTTTATATGCTTCTGAACACATTAACATTCACAATAAAATATATTTTACAATTTATGCCAAAGCATAAATTAATTGGATAAAACATATTCTGTGGCTTCAATAAATTCACCAATACCGAAAAAAATTGTTTTTTTTTTCTAACCTAACAGAGAAACCTGCTATAAGACAATATCAGATATACTGCAGTCACAGTTGTTAGTCATCAATAACAATTGAAGTTTAAACATTTATTGAAACTGGTAAAATTCATATATTATTGTGTTTTATTACAACTATTCACATTTATTTCTATTAAAAAATGTATTGTTTTAAAATAAACTTATTTTGTTATTGCTGTAACCAAATAATAAACAATATTATTGTGTTTCATTTAACTATTCACATTTATTTCTATTATAAAATATATTGTTTTGAAATAACAAGTAATTATTTTGTAACTACTATGACCAAATAATTAATGATATATTACGATAATGTAGTACGCTAATATATTACGATAATGATGTGAATAAAATCATTTTGATACTGAAGTTAAATATGGATGTAGCAGTTTTTTTTTGTTTGTTAGGTTGACTATTGCCTATATGTCAGTTAATTAATATGTATTAACTAATGTATAACACATATTTATTTATACTTATTTATTTTTTATTTATTTATTATTTTATTTATTTCATACTTATTTGTAACACATTCATATATATTTATTTATTTTGTGATATCCTTCTGATGATCATTTATTTATATAGCTTACTATTAATATAAAACAGAAATCTACTACATATTTACACTATTTGAAATATTAGTCTAAATAAAACAAACGTTTTTGTTGGTAACAAATTGGTTTTCACATAACTTAAACTAAATAATTTACCTTGAATTGTAAAATAATATTAAGTTATTAATAATGGTACTAATTATGAATTATTTGTTAAAAACAAATTAAAATTATTTGTTTTAATATAGACTTCTGAAAAAAAAATAAATACATTTACGAACTTGATATATTATATTGGTAATATAATATATCAGGTAATATAATATATTGGTAATATAATATATCAAGTGGTTTATGTCATTGATAACTTTACTTTGAACACAGAGAAGTTGTGCCCTTGCACCAAACAGGCCATTGAAGGAAAGTTTTGAAGTGAGTTTGGTTTTAATTCATTTAATTTTTTCTTTTCAACATTCAGTCAGAATTTTTGAAAATCCAAATTTTTATTCTCTGTTAAAAAACTGTTTATTTATGTGGAAAAAAAATCATTTTGATACTGCAGTTAAATATGGACGTAGCAGTTTTTTTTGTTAGGCTGACTATTACCAAAATATTGGAAAAAATGTCCAGTCTTAATGAGGTTGAAGGTAGGAGTTCATATTTTAACATATAAGAACCACACCTTCTACAAATATCTTTGCCTAAGTTCTAGAGACCATAAATAGCACACACACACACACATATATATATATATATATATAACAGGCTGCAAACAGCTTTACCTATTTCCTGTGTTTTTAAGAATGTAAATGATACATTTACTGTTGTCTATGTTCTTTATAAACTAATGTAGAAAGAACAAGTGTTGGTTTGGTAGGAATTGCATTTTTCTACAATGTTTTGTTGAGAAATTACTGCAATATTCATTAATTTGAGGTACATTCATTAATTTGCTAGTCAATAGTGGCTTGACATATTAAGTGAGGTGCACGTTAAGAAAATAATTATCTCTGTGAAGGAAAGTTTCAGAATTGAATCCTGTAAGGTATGTAATTTTTCATGTGCAATTAATTTTTATGCTGCTCACTTCCAGTGGAATAGGTTTGGTTTCAAGAAGATCAGTCATGAAAGTCCTTTCATGGATAGACATAAAATTAAAATAAGGGTAAATATGGTCATGACCGTTCATGACTGGTCATGACTGTTTCATTCTTCTTCTAAATTGCCTAAAAGAAACAGAATTTTCAGATACAAGCATTTTTTAAATAAAATATTGTTAGTTTTATTTGACTTAAATATGTTGTCATGTGAAATAAAGTTGCTTGTACTGCAAAAACTGAAATTCAAGTCAGTAATTGTGCCTCTTCCCCAGATACAGGTGAATTTGTCAATTAGTTATATTATAAGTTTATTGCATTTATAATGTATATGACGCAGTTACTTTTATGTTGAAGTATAATTTTAGAGGTTTATTGATGCAAATTTTAACAATTTTTATTCTTGAATGAAAATTTTTGATCTGTTAATTTTCTTGAGTGAATATTATTGTAAAAAATGTTGTATGCAATAAAATGATGACTTCTCCAACCACTTGTTATTTAGTATATTTAAATAATCACAAGTATAATTGTAAATAGAATTTATTCTTGAGTAAATTATGTCTTGCTACTTCTGCAACTGTTAATGTTTTACTACAGGCTTGTCATTATTTTTTCTTAATTAATTTTTTATTTGTACCCTTATATAAAAGAAAAGTTCAAGTTATCCTTTATTTAAATAACTTACTGTTTCATTCAGATGTTATAATGAATTTTAGTTAACTATCTTAGAGACTTACTAGTACATTTTAATACTTCTTGAAAGGATTCAGAATTCTTTAAGAAGTAATTTAAAAAAAATTTGCAGCTTATAATCTTAATTTGATTTTTATTGTAGTGCAGTTTCTGATTTATTATTAAACAACTTTTATTTTTTATTTCTATAATATGTTGAAATAATCTGTGATACCTTCCGGTATAATATTACAATTCCTGTTTTGAAACACATCAGAAAAGTGAAACAAGATTTACTATTGATGTTAGAAATTAGTTTTGATTTCAGGTGGTTATATATTCTTAAATATTATAAATCTTTTTTAAGAGATTAAAATTTATAAAATTTTTTTTCTAATTATTAAGAATGTGGATCTATTTCAAAATAGTTTTTATCTAATATCTTTGGTTTTCTTCTTGAGAGAATTTAGAAAAATTGAAATAAGTGTAAATGGATGTATGTATCTATTCTTGGTTTTGTTAATTTGTGTGTGCTAAAATTTCTATTCAGCAAGAGAAATAAGTTTATTTGATTTAAGACATTTAAAGTAGTCATTCGAATGGAGATATTTAATTCAGAATATTTTTACATATTTTAAAATAAAAAATTAATTTTTTAATAACTTGGTGAAGGGTATTGTGTATGAATTAATTTAATTTGTGGTATTTTGTACGTTTGGACTGTAAATGGGTGTGGTTGTGTGTTTGTGATATGGATACATTAAATTATATTACCACTGATTATGACCGAGTACTGCATACAGGGCATTTGGTGTCTTTGAGCTATAGAGCATTTGTCCTATAGAGACATGCTTCTCGTTTAATACAACCCTTTTACTGGTTGTATATAGCAGACTAATAAAACGGGATCATTACTTGCTACTCCCCACTACATTTTGTCCCAGTAGATTCCGCAAACCACATTCAATTTTCTACTTTAAAATCCATGTAATTATATTCTTTTTTATGCTCTAGTGTAATACTTACTCAGCTACTGTAGAAATATTTTTTTCTGGAATTGCATATGCCATACATTTACTAATTGGGGTTCTAGTGTTTCTTTTTTTTTATAATTCTTTTCTCTATTTGTATTTGGTAATTAATATGCTCTCTAATGGAAATAATAATTACAAACCATTTTTGTTCATTTTAATTTCACTCTCGAGTATAATTTTTTATTTATATCAATTTATTTAATATTTTAATTTGTGGTTATCATAAAAAAGCATTGAACGACCCTTACTATTGTACTTTATTTAAGAAAATATTTTTCCTCGCACATATTTTTCTGTCCTTTTCTCTAGATAATATATTTATTTAGCTAATATTTTTTACATTCCTGTTTAAAATTATGTTTTCCCAAAAGCCATAATTGCTAACCAATTAGTGATTCAGTCTACAGTTGACTAAACTAATGTGAGGATCACAATTTACATAGAAAAAATTTAGCTTGTATGGTCAGCAGACTGATGTAGTCACAAGACTTAACAAACCAGGTACCAAGTAACTGGCCGATTCAGTTGGAGACACAGCCAGACTGAATTACTTTTAATACTAAATATCATCCATTTATGTAATTTTACTGCTCACCTGGGACATCTCGATATAGCAGGTGGGCAATTTTGCAAGATACTGAGGGTGACTGTGCTCTACAGTCTCACCCCTTTTAAGTTGAAATTTAATGGCACCAATGCCCTATTTATAGAAGTAATTTGATCAAGTGAATTTGTCAGGGAAGGAGGAACTTTTTAGTATGTTCATTAAAATTTACCTAGAGCAAGTTAAGAAAAATTTGGTAGTTTTCCTACCTTATTTCTAATTGAATTCAATAAATTTTAAAATGTGGCCATAATAAATCTTAAAAATTTAATATAGTGGCACTCTAACAGTACAGTTGTCTTCATATCAGGAAATAGCTTTCATTTTAAAGAAACACTTTAATTAAAACTGACGATCTCTTAGAGGTGATACCTTGAAAGAACACTTATAGGGAAATTATTAATTTAAAATTGACAAAAGCTGAGTGACAATAATAAGTTCAGTAATCCTTGCTCAAGTTTATTGGAGGAAAATATGCCCTTGGTTTCTTTTTTCTGTATATTTATTACCTTATTTCTTCTTTTGTAATGTTAGAATTACAGTACTGTGTATTTGATCATAATTCAAGATTGTTAAGCTTAGGATTTTTCATTCCTGGGTATGTTTTATTAAAGTAGTCATGTGGCCATTATTTGTTACACAGAGGAGTATTATTAAGGCCAGTTTTAATAAGAAAATAATATTTCTATTCTTTTAGTGATTTCTTTTTTGAAAAAAAGCAGGTACTTAACATTAGGCAAATATTAATTAAAAACTAATTTGACACTAAAAATTAAATATACTAATTAATTTTTACTACCCATGCATATAAAACAAAATTGTTTGGGGAAAGTAAAATATTTTAAATCAAATTAAATTGGTCTTTCTCTAAAATTAATTCCTTTTATATTTATTAAAAATATTAAGTAGATATTTATTCGATCACTTAAAAGATGTTAATTTTCTAGCTAATATTGAACAAAGGGTGTTATGTAGGGCCTAGATTAGATTGGTAGAAATCCAATAGAGATAATTATATAATGACTCTGTGTTACTGATGTCAAGATCAGGTATTCTAACAAATTATTTGATTTTTATCTAATTAAGTTAAGCCGAAAATTGAGCTGGGTGGTAGAAAGAAGCTATATTTTCTTTAAAATTATTAAAAGTTATAAATGACTAAATTTTCAAATTATATGGATTTGTTATTTCAAAGGATTTCCAGAAATTTACATAGTCCTTCAATGAAATAACCAGTGGCATTATATTGCTAATAGTGTCATCTTAAAAAGGTTTAGAAAACATCTTAATACACTGTCAAGTAGTATTATTTCACCTGTTACATGTTTTTTTATTTAATGCATTGTTTATGTAAAATTTTGTTTGTTTATAAATTTTACATGTGTTTTCAGATGTATTATCAGTAAAATTTCAATGTTTTTAATAGTATATGTGTCCTGTTCCTAAGAGGTAATTATCCTAATTTAATTCCATTGTGTGTAGTACGAGGTGTTCAGTACCTGTACATGTGTATTTTTTTGTATTTGTGTATGTATATGCATTATCTGTCTGAATGTATGTGAATATCTCTCTGGCGCATTTAAGGCATTCAATGGAGTTTAATTTATTTACTTACGAACTGTGTTTTCAGTGGGTGTTATTTTAATTTGTTGTATGATCTTGCATATTTTGTTTGTTTTTTGAAACTGTAACTTTTATTTCCTGAAACTATTTACATTGTTTCATGATTTCATGTTGAATTTATGTTAGTGTTAGATATTCTTGTCAATAAATAACTTTCTGACTTCTTTTTTACAAATTCTATTTTATATAACGTGTTTATAGGTATTGTTGTGTGGCCAATAATAAGTAACAGTATTCAATATTTTATTATGTAGATTTCTTATATATAATTATTAGTTGACATGGACATGAAAAATAGGTAATGAAATTTGCCTGAAAAAGATTTTGTGTGTGTGCGCGTGCGTGCATGTGTGTGTGTGAGCATACATGTGCTTGCTCGCATGCATATTGGGATGATTGAATGAGCTGTGATTTGGTGTGTGAAATGTTTATTTTCTATATGTTTTAAAAATGTTCTTATTATCTGTTTTTGAAATAATGATGTCAATGAAGTTAAGTGATTTGTTACATTCATATTTAGAAGTGAAATGTAAATTTGAATTTTTTATTCATCAATAATTTATTGATTATCAACAACAAAGAATAAATTGCTGTTTGACAGATGTAATATCATTGCATTTTAATTTTCCATCAGTTGCAGCTGATTTAAAATTTCACGTGTAATTATTTTGTTTATTATTGTTTTTACTTAGTTTTTTCTCATGTTTTCTTTGTGTATCATTTAAAAAAGTTTTTTTAACAGAATTATAACAAGTATAAGTTAAAATTATACGTTCATAATATATTCTCTATTACAAACCTATATTTGAGCAAGGGAAAATTTTTTTATGTATTCTGAGATAATTTTATGTGTAAATGGAAGTATGTAATTTGCGATCAGTTATTTGAGTTATTTTTGTATGCTTATTTATTCCTCTATAGTCTGTGTTTATATTTCATTTTCAGCATACTTCTACATCCTCAATTATCTATTTATTTAATTTTTTTTTACTTTCATTATACACATATATTTTATGGAGAGATGAAATGATAGATCTATTTAATATTTTCCTTGTTAACCTAAATATTTGATCAGCCTTAATCCTTCTTTTTACAAAATGCTGCTATACACTAATCTCACCTCTAGTTTATCCTAAAACCTCTTATTTTGTATTCTATTCATCCCATTGAATTTCAACATCCTTCGTTACATACACCATATCTCAAAAGGTTCTATTATTTGTTTTTCTGGGTTTTTTTATTGTCTATGTTTTGCTACCATTACATGTTCCTGTTATTCTTTGTTCAGATATTTTAAGAATGTTTTATAATTTATTATTCTGTTAGATAAACTAAACATTTTTTTTTTGTAAACGTTATCACCAAATTTCTTTTCTACATAAAAGTTACCCTCACTCATACTGGTATAGATTTGATATCTTTTTTTAACTTCACCCATCCATTCTAATTATAATACATAAATTTAAAAAAATGTTCTACCTTCAGTATATTCGATTCTATTAACATAATATTTAACTCATTACCCTTCTTTCTGTTGCATTCACTATGTTTATTTTATTCTTGTTTGCTTTCAAACTGAATTTAGAAATGTATATTATTTATTTTAAAAAAGTAATCCATTATTGTTAAATATATAAAGTAATATTTGTTAAAAGTTTTGATTTTAAATAGGAATTTTACTACTTTATTGTCTGCAAGCTGTTTTATAATTAATATTAAAGTAACTCTGATATTACAAAATGAGTGTGCACACATGTACACACATACACACACACACACACACGCGCGCGCACACACACGCACACGCACACACACACACACGCACACACACACACACACACACACACACACACATTAACTTATATATATATATATATATACTTGTATAAAATCTAAAAAGAATAATTTATAGTATACTTGGTGGTGAAATCTCTCTCTCTGTATATATATATATATTTTTTGTCTTTCTCTTGTCTTATTTTTCTATTTCCATGCTACCATATAAGTGAATACACAAACATATAAAAATGATGTAAGTGAGAGGTTGAAAACAGAAAACTGTGCTGCTCTGCTGCTTCTCCTTTTTTATTCAAATTCCTTTTTATACAAAACATTGTTGTACAATCCATTTTTTCTCTGTCAGTTCCTGTTTATTTTATCTTACTCATTTTTTTTTTTTTTTTTTTTAGTTTTTCTTCTATTCTCTGTATAGTATTTGATGTATTAGATAAAGTCCTCTTTTCATTTCCTTTTTTTGTAGGATAAAAATTCTGTAAATTTTGTGGATTTGTAACTATTTTTTAATATTTTTCTTCTATAATTATAAATATAAATCTTAGTAATAATAATAATAATAATTTAGATTCCAATACTACATTTTTTTTTTCATTATACATTGAAAACATGTGTGCGCACGCGCGCGCGCATACACACAAATAGTTGTTTCTTAAATTTGATTTCAATTGTGTGCATGGGTGTACACAATTAAAATAATTTCAATAATGGTGTACAATTATAAGTACATAATTCACAATAATAATTGTGTACATAATTAAGGATTCCTTTGTTCGTAAATTAAAAATAGAATTTTAATTTTTCTGTCAAATAAGAATATCTCCTAAATTATTAGAAAAAACAGGAAACTGTTTTTCTCTTCCTGAAGCATAGTAGTATCATATTTTATTTTAAAAGATGTTTAAAAGTGTCTCTGTGGTAATAAAATAAATTAAAAACCTATTTTTACACATAGACATGTCGATTATTAATTGAAAATGTTTCAAAGATATTTTTCAAAATGTTTTTCACTCTGATATAAGAGCATAAGTGGAAAAAAAGGCAGATAATTTATCTTGATAATCTCCAAACATTTGAAAGTATTCCTTGAAAAAACCTGAAAATATTCATTTTTTATATATTTCTTCCATTATTAAAAATGATTGCTTTCCCTAATGAATAAACCAGAATAAACCATAATTTACATAATTCCTTCCGCTCGAGAATGCATTTTGAAATAAATGTTATATGATTGCAAGTAAGAGGATCTGATTAGATCTCTATACAGCCAGCCTGGATGGATATCAGAATGTAGGTGTCATTTGCAGGATTACAAATTACCCATATTTCGGCAGGCTTAGAATGTTAATAATTAAATTAACTCAGTGAAGAAAGCAATTGTTTCACTCCTCTGAACAATGGAAACTGTCAGTCTATGCTTTTTCATATAATTGTGTTATGGAGTGCTTGTTATATGTACCTATAAAGTAACTTGTCCTGACTGTCTGACCAACTAATTCATCAACACCCAGCAAAAACTACTGAAGATAAATTGATGAAAATTTTTCTACATGTTCTTCTTACGGTTTAAGTTTATTGTAATAAAGGATTTTTTGAAATTCAGAGATTAAAGGGTTAAAATGAAGTAAAAATTAATTTTACAAATTTTTTTATTTTTCGCTAACAAATGAAGATATCAACTTATTTTTGGTGTATTTAATCTTCATGTATATATCAAAAAACTAATTTATCGATTTTTTAAATCTGAGTTTAATGAGTTAAATGGTTTTTGAATTTTTAACCCGGTTATTTTTTTTTAATTTCTCGGTAATAAATGTAGGTAACAACTTGATTTTTTGTGTGTGTAGTTTTCATGTAAATATCTAAAAACCACTTTCTAGATTTTTCGAAATTAAACTTTGAAAGGGGTGAAGAAAGGTAATAAAAATTTGAACAAGATTTTCCTCATTTCCGATTATACTAAACGAAATATTCACCAGATTGATGTTGGCGAATACCCTTCAGATAAATATTTAAAACTCGTTTTCGGATTTCTTAAGGGATACGACGGTGTATACGGCACGGTGGCTCGAAAACGTATATGTACGATACGGCACGTGCCTTCGGTTATTTGGCTAAAAAACATAAAATAAAATGAATAAAAAAACAAAAAAATCATACCGCTAAATCGGCAAAGGAATTGAATTAAAATAGCCATTCGCGGGACTGGCCAACGTAAGTGAAAACTTAAAACAATGAGTGACGATCATTGGTTAATAATTATATTTGATTCTGTTGCTGATGCTTTATTTTAAAATTATACGCATGCCACTATTACGTTTATGTATAATATACATTTCGTATATATTTTATGTTTATGATTTAAACAATAAATAAAAATTGTACACATACTTTATATATACATACACTTATAATATATATATATATATATATATATGTGTGTGTGTGTGTGTGTGTGTGTGTGTGTGTGTGTGTGTGTTTTAATTAATATTTTTAATATATTTACTATTTTTTTCTTTATTCTTCACAAATATTTTACTATATTATTTTTACACTGAATTTATACAGTTATTTTAAAATTAATTTTATATAAACAACATAACCAACACTTCAATACGTATAGGTATACACAACCATATCTACAAAGCTGCGTGCTTCGGATAACTACAACAGTCTTTCTATACTTTATTAATATATACGTATATGCGTACCGGTATACAGAAAGAGTGAAAAAGAGCAGGAGAAAGAAAGAGAAGTGGAATAACGTCTTTCTTTACTGTATATTTATGTAAACGTATATGCGTAAGTACACAGAAAAAGAGAGAGCGAAAGAGAAAGAAAGAGAAGTATATTGGGAATCACCGATGGATCATTGATGTTTTCTTTCCCACCTCTCATTCTATATATATTATACGTACATATGTATTAATCCTAGCTCCATGTCTTTTTCTCCTATACATATGCTTAGCGTCTCGTGACGATTTTTGATTACGAGTTGGCTATTTTTTTCTCATGGAAAAGTATGCCACAAAAGTGTCCGGCACAACCCGCCACAAAACGTTATCACTTCAAAAATAAGAAACGAAGCATTGTCATCACCTAGTGGTGTTTGTCGAATAACATATAAGAACCGGGCAAAATACACTTTTACCCCTAAGAAATCTGTTAACTTATTTGTGAAATATTTTTCTAAAATTAATTTGCCCCAGTACTTTATCTAATTAATAATAGGACTGATAGATAAAAAACAATTAATGTTTCTTTAAGTGTGATACTATTTCTTGAATTGCTTTTTTGCTTACATTACAGATCTGTAAATACAATTTTTCTATCACCTTTAGTATTAAATAGATTACGCTAGAAAAAAAATTAAGGAAAAATATAGTTAAAATCTGTAAAATCTATAATTTTTGTATAGCCATACCTATGTTAGAATGATTTCGCTGACGCTTTTATTTTATGAATAGCTTCAGGCAAATCCCTAATTAATGTCCAACAGTAATCGGCTATCATTTTAATGCTCCATTTCCCTTTATAGCGGCTTTCCATCACCGAAATGTCTTGGTGGAAACGTTCACCACCAAGTTGGTTTCTTACGACTCCGGGAAAAAATTCAGATGTGAATGGAGGAAATGTATTTTCAAAGACAAGTTTAATCCTATAGCTCTGTATGAAGTAAAGTTGATTAACAATATCGTTGTAATTGTCGGATTTTTTTGCCGAGAAATTTTTTTCAAATATCGTTAAATGAAGCCCAAGCTGTTCTTATATTATTTAACATTGAGTTAAATACATCATCTTGACCAACTCTCTTATTTGAGGAACAACAAGTATTCCTTCTTTAATTTTTCCTTCACTTCAAAAATTTGGAAATTTTCTGCCTGATGTACATAAATCGAGAATATCCTTTTTTATTGCTTGTATAACATTTTTCATTAGTTCTTGCTTGATATGAGAGGGGGTAAAATATTTTTTTGGGTTCAACTTAGGGTTCATGAATAATATTTGTTCAATTTGGAGTTAAGTTTGCTCGTTTCTTCCACTCTTTGGTAACTTTTATCCCTAGCTCGGCTGTCCCATTCGTAAAGCGAACACATGTACTTAGTATAGCCTAACTGCATGCCTAACAAAATATCTATAACTTTCACTACATATAGCTTTGTTTTTTATAATTTATTTTTTCAAGACCCTCTTTTATCACATCATATGTCTCTTTCAAATTAATAACGTAAGCGATTGGTATCGAAGGATATTTGTTACTGTTGTGTAGTAGAACCACTTTCAAACTATACTTGGACGAATCTATGAAAAATCCCCAGTCCTCAGGTTTATGAACTTGTCCTAAGTGCAACATAAGTTCATAAATATTTGTGCAATAAACTAAATTAAAGTACTGAGAAAGTTCTTCAATCAGGAAAGTATCGAGAAAATTTTTTTGTCGGCTTCGAAAGTCCGAAATTTTTGTATTTATTTTTTTGAAGTAAATTCCAATCTTACACTCTTGATCTGACAGTTCAGCTTGATTTTTGTGATAAATTTAAATCCCTAACCAAGACAATTCAGTTTGTAATATAAGATGGGGCTTATTAGAAGACAATCCAAAATCAAAATCATTGTCGTCTCTTCAGTACTGCCCGATTCTTCATCGCTGCTTTCGAAACATACATTCACAGGTGGCTCAGGAACTGGAATAATTTCACTGTGAGGTACAGACCTGATTGCAGGTTGCAATGAAGGATATTTTATAGAATGTATAGTTTTTTTTAGAAATTTCAAACACACTTGTTAAACAAAAGTAACAATCGGTTATATGATCCACTGATCCACGCCAAACCGTAGGTATGCCAAATAGTAAATCCTTCCGTATACCTTTAAGCTATCCTCTTAAATACGCAGAACAATTAGTACATACTATTTGAGGAATCCACGTCTTATCCCGATCACTAATTTTACACTAAATTACAAATGATATGCTTTTTTAATTAAAGATGTATGTTTTTTCTATTTGATTTTACGGTAAACTCTATAGGAGCTTGAAACGCTAACTCTACGTTGAAAAATGAAAAAAAATCCTTTAATTAAAATTTAAACAATTTTCAAAAATGGTGGGTGATAGAAAGATTCTGAGTTCATATTCGTTTTCAACATAAAAAAAAAGATTAAAATCATGTATCGCATGTTAGCAAACAAAAATTATGTTTATCAGAGCAGTTTTTGAAGAAAGTAAATGTAATATTTTCATTAACTAATCTTTTTACGTAAAAAATCTTAATAAAATTTAGTACTAATTAGTTGTACTTCATTCTAAGGTAAATTTGAAATGGTTTTTACTTCTGAATGTTCCAAATACATATTTTAGCAGTTGGAAATGTAATATTGAAACTAGAAACTGTTACCTAAAGTATTGTTCGTAGATAAACAAATTAATTTCCTTTCGAATTCTCTTCACATTCGGTTTATGTTGTGGGTAATTGTTTATTCTTTAAGTGTTTGCTAAATTAGCGACAATTGGTTTTTTGTTTAATTGAATGTAATTTTATTTTTCTTTGAATTACTGTTGGTTTTTTGATTGTTGATTATTCATTCTTACGATCGCTTTGTAAGTGCGCATTCACGTAGGTCTGTTTTCTGAATTAACATTGATTATTTGAACAATAACAATACAGAACCGGAAAGTCTTGAAATCCCAAATGGAATGTATCTCTAATTCCTAGTATCAGTTAATTGAATAGTCGATACGATTACCGGGTAATTGTTTCTTGCCTGTTCTGTTTTAATATTCGACGTTCTCTGCGATTAACCGAGTAGCTATAAGCTCCTCTCTAAACTCCCAACCCTCCTTTTTCCTTTCTTTATCACCTCGTTTCTTCCCCTTCATTCCCTAAACTCGGATTGTAATGTTAACATTTGTAGAATTGTACTTCTCTGTGGTTGATAATAGCTTGGGGATCGGCTCGTAGTCGCGCTACGAAGCTTCAATAAAAGCAGTGGATCCTTGCCCGGACGATTTTAATTAAATCTTTACTATATTGGGCTTGTCCACCGGGCACAAAGGATCCAATTGTATTTCATTTGCTTTAGTGTTTAACTTCCGTTCAGTCAGTTCTATAATAATACGTAGTTTTGTTTTCTTGCCAGTTTTGCAATATGTTTCTTTGTACTAAAATTTTGATAGCAGTTTTCATTAAAAGTTAATTGATTTAGTGGATCTGAATTTATTTTAGTATAGATATTGTAATTGAGCTTTTATTGCTTGTATTAGTCAAATTATTGGAAAAAGTCTTGTTAAATTGCTAAAATCCGTTAATCTTAAATAATTAAGATTCTATTTCTATCAGAGTTCCGATAATTAGGGTTACTAATATTGATGTAATAGATGTAGATGACTGAATAAAATACAAAAATAAATCGGAATAAATGTTTTTCGTACTTTATTAACTATTATTTTTTGTATAATCTGAAATAATATCCTGTTATCATAATAAGGTTATCGACCATGAGCAAGCCCCTAGCAATAAGTTCAGCTTCTCTTCTTTTCACCTTCTACTGATCCTTCTAGTATTGTTTTAATTAATATTTCTCTTATAATATGCTCTAGATAATTAGTTTTCCTATTTTAAATTGTTCTCTTTCAGCTTCTATTCTTTCTTTTCTCCTTATTTCATTTTACACTTTGCCTGTCTACCTAATGTTGTCTATTCTTCTTCACGCTCATATTTTAAATTCATTTAGCCTTTGATTTTTCTACTTTATATTTCTATCAGGAAATACGAGTCTCTGCATATCTTTCTGCATACTTGATTTTATTAAGAAATAGTTTTCTCGCTTTTACATCTTTTACAAGCACCTATTTTTATACAGGTAATGTTTTCAATTTACATTATATATGTCAATTGAAAACAACACACACACACACA
>JAAAKQ030314055.1:15071-26693 GCA_010016005.3 Zanna intricata
CAAGCACCTATTTTTATACAGGTAATGTTTTCAATTTACATTATATATGTCAATTGAAAACAACACACACACACACAAACTATAATTATTTATACAGTATAATTATAAATAAATAATTTTTTATACTGTTCTATTTACAATCAGCTTCCCAAATAACGAAACTATAAGTAAATCGTATAAAGCAACAATGACGTAACGAGATATACCTAGCAATACCTCCCAAGACCATACAATAAAAGTTTGTATAAAGAATAATACAATTGAAAATAGAATGAATAAAATATAACTTACAATCCACACAAAGTTCGAAACAAAATACACGTAATTCAGCAAGTAATGAAACAGAGCAAAAAGGATAAATGGTCAACACAGCGGTTAAATTGTTCATAAAACAAAGAAAGTACAAAATTCATCCCACAACAGTCTCAACATCCAGTACATGCAACCCTTTTAATAATCTCACAACCTCACTGTTGTCCAATAGGTTAACAGCCAGATGGTTTTCATGCGTATTAAGCTAAGTATATTGTTGAGTAGTCTGAGTTTAACCGGTGAATTTATTCACGAATCGATGGCATCCCTAGGAATCTCCTAGTTATTCTTAAACCTGGAAACTCCGATATGTTCCTCAGCACTTTACTCTGGAACCTTTGGATGGTGTCGAGATTGCTATTACTTGCCGTAACCTAAACTTGTATCCTGTAGGCCCATATTGTCTTTAAAAACGCTTTATGTATCAACAGTTTGTTATTTAACGACAACACGAACCTCCGTCCTAGTAACTAGTTTAACCGCTTAAATTTGATATTTAATTGAATATTGATATTTAACTCTTTTCTCTCACATGATTTTTCCGTGTTAGGCGGCTGTCCAAATGAAGTACCAGCTACCATACATTGTCCGAATGAGGGATGTAAACTTCATCTAGGACTTCCCAGACATGATTAACTAGCGTTTGACTAGTGTGATGACTATGACATGATTAACTGACTAGTGTTATTAACAACCATTCACTGAGAATGTTTAACTCCGATTGCAATTTCTCTGATGCTATTTTGGGTTAACGTAATCGCCGTGTCATCAGCAAGAATGATATTTTCCGTGCTAGGAAGATCAGGCGAGTAGATTGAATACAAAACCGGACCGAAGACTAAACCCTTCATAACTCTTGATTAAGTATCAAAAAAGGCTCTTGATTTTAATACTAAATTCTGTGAACCATCCATCAACGGTAGTGGCGTAATATCAAATAATATGGTTGTGGCAGGCTTATTTTAAGGCTGTAAAGCAGACAAAACAACTGTACCTTATCAAAAGCCTATTAGATACCCAAAAATACCTTTGAGCAGTATTCCTTCCTATCTAAACAACTGCTAATGTCATCAAAAATTCTATGAATTTGTTCAGTGCTAAATTGCACACTCCGGGAACCAAATTAGTGGTCAGGAATAACAACCTCTTCTTCTAAAATAGTTTTAATTCGTCCGAAGAAGAACCTGCCAAAGATCTAAGACAGATTCAGCAAAAGCTTAGGTCAATAACAAGATACATCTTTTACAGGCTTGCTCTATTTTGGGACCATCGTTATTTATAACACTTTCCATTCTAAGGAAATTCGTCGTCCGAAGGATGCCATTCAAGAGCCGTTTTACGGAACCTAATTGGTGACATAAATAGCATCTTGAGAGTTATTAATGTAAAATCCAGGAGTCTTTGTTAAGTCTTCTTCTTTCCTGATCGCTTGAAACACTTCTACATGTGAAACGCTACATAGGTAGACGTAGAGGAATCGGGCTCTTCTAAAAGTCATAAATCATCTGATCCTTTCATCTCATTTGGCCGAAAAAGTTTGGTTACTTGTTCAGCAAATAGTTTCTGTCTTCTTTATAACCATGTTGTTAACAGACAACAGAAGAGGCGAATGATTGGATGTGGAATCATAATTATTCTCAACATTAATGTAAAAAAAAGAGAATCTTCCTAGACGACTTAAAAATCTAATAAGTCAAGCACCTTCGTTACATATGTGAGTCTGTATATAGGCTGCAGTCCAGAAATCACATTCAGCCGCAGGTTGTCAGTACTGTTCTTCAAGGCCCTCCCTTGAATCGTTATGAGCTCTAGAATATATGCTTTTCTTTCCAGTCACCTTCTCACAAGAAAATTGGAACCCAGAGTGCTGAAAATTCCGAAAACAAGTCATCTGTGATCGCATTACGAGGAGGATAATAAACTGCATATGATACGATAGGTCGTAGCCAATCCAATATTTCAATCGAGATCGCTTGAAAATGGTTGGTGTTAAACCTGAAATCAGGTGATACCTTAAAGTATTCTTAACTGCAGTACCTCCAAGTGTTGTGCTATCCGGATAATTATCGGGGGCATGCCATGTTACCTCTAACACAGACGTAGTTGTGGTCAGTAAAGTGTGTTTACTAAGTATAATATGTATAAATTTCGAAACTGTCATCGTTTCCAATTCCTCCCTTCGACTCCCTCGATCATTGACGTTCCAAGTCATAATTCTTAAAGATCTCGCCATTAACTAATCTTGATAATAACTTTCGTCAGTAGGCTTATCAGACTACCAATTTATTGAACCATGAATTCAATCTTAGTTGCTAAGTTGTCTATTTTATCCTTGTTCCGGAATCACCAAAGTCGTTGTTGCCTGCAATTGCAGCATAAGATCGAGGAAGATCAGAAGAAATACCTTTCGGATTCTCTTGCACCCTCCGATTCAAAGAAGGAAATTACTTTTATTGATATCAAATTGTTCCATTTGTGATCCTGTAGGAGGAGTATTTTTCCTTACATAAGCGGTTCTTTGCCTCTCGATCCTTTCCAAGATCTTGTACACTCCCTTATAATTTGGAGGATAATTCGAATGGTAGAGTGCATATGTTGCCGTAGTTGTATTATTCTTTTTGGCGCAATCCGCGGTTATATGCCCTATATAGGGTATGTATGTCCTAAGTCCTTTCTAGGTTCTATGAACCTGCACACTTTACGCATCTGTATGATCGCGTACTATTGTTCTTAGTGTGACCATATTGCTGACATCGTGTGTATTATGCTATCCAAGGAGACCTCCATGTTGTTTCGAAACGGATGCTACAGATCGCAATATCTTTTAGCTCGAACATCTCCTTGCTATTACCCTGCTCCCTTCAAGATTGACAAAAAACATTGGCGGAGGTTCTTTCGTCACTCGATGTTTAGTTTTAATAATACTCCAGATGCTGTGTCCATGGCTTTCAATGTCCTCCCTTATAACATTTACTGGAAATGAATAACGTAGAAGTATACCACTCCGAACTCCCGTTTATCCTTCCTTTTGAAGGTGTGCCCTATTATATGTCTTATCATCAGATCTAGTAAATGATTTTCTTATAGATATCTAATTCTTTTGAAATTACCCGAAGCTGTGTGCTAGTTATTATCCGTACACAATTGTCAAATTTGTCTACAACATCCCAAATAAAACATACAGCTTGAATAATTTCTCGGTTTTGTTCCGTGAAGGATTATTGGCGGCGGGAGGTAGATTGTTTGATCAGTTTGGCCGCTATTCTTCTCTATTGGAAAGTGCTTAAACTGATTCAATGGAGGCAATTTATCCATAGTGGGAGCAAGTAACACTTTCGGTTTGCGTGGAATTGGGATAGTCTGCCAAGGAAAAGAATTCGTCCGCGGGACCGTAATATAGAGGTATCACTCATGACATCGATAACATCACTGATGTTATATGCAATGTTATTTCTTATAAGCTTGAGTCCCTAAATTTTTGTAATATGAACATATCAATATTTTTCTAGTTGGAACATATCAAAGATCCTCTTTTTCTGTTTGTTTGAACACTCGAACTCGAATTCAAAACGTACCGTTGATTGTAATTGTATCAGCTGATAGGTGATCCATAACAGAAATAATATAGCAGTTATAGGGTAACTTGGTTAATCTAACTAGCCTACTAAAAATGATTTATTTAAAAATAATTTTAATAGTAAAATTTACAAAAAATAATTTTAATATAGTACCTTCTAGGAAAAAACACATAATAATGAAATATAATTAAAAAATTTTAAAGTCGTTGTTAATATAAGGGTTGGTAAGATTCAGTTAATTTGTTTTTATTTTGGCGTTGAAATTTAAATAATTTTAGCTTATTTTTAATCTTTTAGATTTTTTCTTTATTTAATTTAAAGTATCCTTTTAGGGATAGAACATTTCGTTACAGAGATCAGTTGGTTTTATCTTATTTTTTTTTTTACAATACAAATAATTTATGTAATATTTTTAAACACTTGTGTATGTAGTTTAATATATTTTGAATGAAGTGTAGTATTTTTCATTGTTAGGTTTTTCATCCGTTTTATTATGAGGATTAATACATTTTTTTTTTTGTTATAAAATTCTTAGATAGAAGTAGTATATTTGTGATAATAATGATTTTTCTGCCGAGTTAAATCTCAGCTGTTAGCTACAATTTTCCATTAATGTAATGATAAAAACGCTGTTGTTTATAATATATTTGTAGTATATTTTAATTATATTTTACAATTTAAATACCCACAGTTGT
Source organism: Zanna intricata (assembly GCA_010016005.3). Taxonomy (NCBI): domain Eukaryota; kingdom Metazoa; phylum Arthropoda; class Insecta; order Hemiptera; family Fulgoridae; genus Zanna; species Zanna intricata. The sequence continues at coordinate 19,657 of JAAAKQ030314055.1, forward strand.
GATATTTTTTTTGTTTATTTTCATTTAACTGTTTACCATAAATAAATACAGAAAGATTAAAGCATATATACGAATATTTTGTCTTATAAAAAGAAACATTGAGAAGACATGCTATTAGATATCGTTTATAACGCTTAATAACTTTTTCTTTTTTTTTAAAAATCATCAACGGGTTTTCTCGTAGATAGCCCGTTTGATTTTAATGCTAAAAGGCCTTTTTTCTTTACATTATTGTCTAACATGTATGTAAGATTTTGCGAGATGTTAGCGAATTTATTATAAGATAATAATGGTCAGCTGTTATTAAATGTGTGAAGCTACATTTTCTTGAGATTAATATTGCTTAAACTGCAGGATGTTATATATATTAAGTTTAAATTTGCGAAGGGCCACCGTTTATAAATACTATTATTAGATTTTAAAGTATTTAATACAAAATAGCAGCCGTGCATCAGTGTATTAATAATTTATTATTAGTCTTCTTTTTAAATAAATGTTTTCATTAAAACACTTGCGAAACATCCCACACGACCTCAAGTAAGGTTTCCTTTACCAAATGCGGGTGAAAATGTTACAAAAGAGTTGCGATGCGGGTGTGCATTGGTCTGATAAATTACTATTAATTAAACTTAATTAAATAGACTTTGATATTGCACGCCTCAAGATTGTCAAAAAGAAGTTTTAGTTATTTTATTTCTGTAATAAAATAAAAGTTTTGAACAGTCCAAACTCCGTACTTGATTTTAGTTTCTATTTGTTTGTATCCTATACATTATTATTATTTCATCGGCTTTGTATGGTAAATAGAATTAAAAAAAAAAAAAAAAAAAAAATTATTCAGTTTCTCGCCGTACTTTTATTTCATTTAATGTAATTTAAATTATTCTACCGATAAATTTTAGAAGTCAAATAATATAAATTTTCATTAAAAAGAAAACTGAAAATACAAATTTTTTATAACCACCATCTTTTTTTTTGCATTTCGTAAAACTTTTCACGAAATGTTACTCACAGTACAGCTCATTCTTAATTTTTAAGCTCAGAATTGTAAGGTAATTACTAGTTTTATGATAATAATTAAAGAATTATTTACGGGATGTAATTGAACTATTTTGTTGTTTGTACAAACATTAACAAAAATTTAATGAAATGTGGAAGCAAATTGGTGTCAGAAATAAGGAAAGTAGAAGTTAATTTGATTACCAAAATTACTAAATGCAATTGATAATCAACTGCGTGTTGGTAGGTTGAGTTTGACCTTGCAGAGTGATAAAAAGCGGGCGTGCTAGTTCTGAGGGACCTCAGTAAAACACACACACACCACATACAAAAAATTAAATTTTTACCACACAAATTTAAACGAAAAAGTTTACTTCTATACGGTACCACTGTTTGATCAGTTCTTTTTGGTTCAATTTATGACTATTGTGAGAAAAATTATCGTGAAAACATTAGTTTTGGGCAGGTCATCACGCTGTGTGATCGGTTAGGATAATGATATATTATGGCTACTAGTGTTTAACTATAATGTCTCACCATTTGAAATGCTATAACTGCTCAGAGTTATTGCATTTTGTGATCTTTAAGATTGAAACGTAGTCGTGCACTAAGTTGCAAGAAATTCGGAAAAGAGCGGTTGCTTCTGTGACGTTTATCCGAGGGCTGACCTCGGTCAACCCTAGAATTTTTCCTACGCTAGAAAATAGGGAAGTTTTAATTGGGTGTCGTCCTTAGTAAATAAGCATAATTTTTATTTTTATTCTCATTGTTGTTCTTTGCCCGTGATGAATAAAATTTACACCTTCTTTACTTTGGAGTTCAATTAGTTACTGTTGTTTGGGAGGACAATTTGTCTTAACAATCAATTTTTCTGTTAAATTTGTTAAAATCTTAGGTATATTTACTTGCAAACAAAAATTCTCATTTTATAAACTTGTAAAATTCCTTAAATCTCTATCAAATACTTGAAAATTTAATTTACAGTGTAGTATTTTTATAATAGCCTTAGGAAACTGAGGTGCTTAAGTATTTTGTATAAGGATAATGAAGAAAATAAATGTTTTTTCAAGCGCGAATATAACACTAAAATCTCTTAATTTTTTTAATTGTATCTATTCATCTTTATACTTCTTTACTTTCGTTTAAGGTAAATAATTTTATTATATTTACTTTTTATTATGTTATTAAAATTAATAAGGAGTGTAATTTATGATATAATTTTAAGAACAAGTGGTATGAATTTATAAAAGCTTTTAATTTTCTTTATAAACTTATTATGAAATCATATTTCAGTATTTACATATCGTATCATGCCGTTTTATTAGAGGTATGAGACGTATAAAAGCAACCTGTTTGCAGACTTAAAAGTTTGTGAAAAGAACATCTGCAGAAGATTGTTTATTTTTCATGCAGCAGTTATTTAAAATTATTTTAAAACTTTGGTAGAGAAATATTAAAAAGATGTGTTTATTAACTTTATTTATTATTAGATTACAGAACAATGAACAACATACAAATTAATTTGCACTATATTATTACAATATTATTAGTACAATATTACTAATAATACTATCGACAAATAATAATATGCATATAGACATTATGTATAAACTTTTTACTTTTTCTTGTTCTTTTCAATTGTTCTTTCAATTTGCAATTCCTCATTAGTATAATTCCTTATAAAATTCTTTATTCCTCTTCCACCCACTTTTTTTTTTAAGAATCCTTTATATACAACGTAAACGAATAAAAAATGAAACGAAAATTAAAGGAACGAAACACTGTGGCTATCAATAAAAATAATTATTTATCTATTTATTTAATTTTGCATTTTAAAAAATGGAGTAATGGAGTTTTAAAAAAATTCCATGACGTACATGTGATCTTTACGTTGTTGCAATTTTTTTTAACGATCTTTACTATTACCATCAAATCTTATCAATGTCCCTGATTAATCCATAATATCAATACACTAGCAAAAGACGAACCCTTGACCGACGTTTGATAGAGACGAAAGACGCGTTCTCTGTTTCAGGCATAGGAGAAGATGATTTTTACATTTAATCTCGGCATTCTAAACCCAAAATTCAAAATATCTACATCTGTCTTGGCATTAAGAGCCTTAAAAACAGATAAGGCGTCAGCCTGCATTGTCATGCTTTTTAATAACGGTAAGCCCTAACACGTACACTGCTATCGGCAACTAATATTATGCCCATATGCCCAGATCATATTATGATCTGACATTAGTTCGGTATAATGTTTAGATTGAATCAATATTAAGAATATGATAGCTCACCCACAGCACCAATCCTAAGTTCCTTCTAGCTTTTCATAATACTGCATCTACTTCCTGTGTGAACAATAATTTTTCATCAAATTTTATACTGAAATCAATAGTTGTCTTTACTCTCCTGATACTAGAATTGATGATGTTATACAAATACTTGATAGCAATTTTACTTACAGTAATCACGGAGGTTCTCTCAAGGTTCAAGGACAACCTGTTCCTTACCGACCAATCATGAATTCTGTTAATATTGTCCCAAAAGAACATCATACTTCCATAGTTGTCAATCTTTGAGTAAAGTTTCATGTCGTCAGCAAATGCCTGTGTAGATACAAACCCTTCAAAAAGTCGTTGACAAGCAAAATAAATGACCCAGGATAAATATTTGTAGCTCATCAGAAGTTGCCGTAATTACCTTGGACAACTTTACCTGTAAATCTTACCCTGAAGGTTTTTCGATACAGATAAGACCTAATCCTTTCAAGCATCGCCCCTTGAACACCATGCACCGTAATCTCTGTACCAGTATATCATGCGGTACAGAGTCGAACCCTTCTTTATATATATATATATGTTATATCCACCTGCCCTTGAGTTTCCAACTCCAGCGCAATTTAATTCATCGGCTCGGCCAGATTTGTGGTTATGGATTTATTCATAAAGCCATGCTGGCAGTGAGCAATATACCTAAGAGAATAACACAACTATTAATAATAATAATAATGCAAGAAAAAACCCATTTACTTAATAATGCATATAAAATATCGAATAAAACTATAACATAAAACCCATTTTATTTATCTTGATATATTTTTTAAACCCATTTATTTACAGCAAGAACAGGCTGACGCGATGATAATGAATTTTTTCATTAGTAAAAATGTCATGCCTGATCGGGATTCAGGCCCGGGACTTCCGGATAAAACACAGGAAAATTACTATTCCACTATGGATTTGATTATATTAAAGAAAATAACCTGACCTGCCCAGAAAAAATGATATCCAAACTATTCAAATTCCTATAAGACAAAAAGTACTAACTGCCTACTGATCATCTGTTCACTGATTAATGAATAGATAGTTCGTAATTATAAAATGCTGAAATCTACGACATTATTTACATATTGATAATGTTGTTACACGTGTCCTTTTAGATTGGATGATGATAATAAATTTACAATATTATTATCACCAGTCTTCCTAGAGTATTAATGAGATAAGAATTAAATTAAATTAAATAAAAATTATTAAAGAGAAAAGAATTAAACTCTTCCCAGAGTTTAAAGTTAGTTATCAAGTTTAGTTTATTGAAATAACTAGCTCCCAATCGCAGTTTCACCCGTGCTATATGGTTACTTTCACTACCTGTAGCGGTCAGACCTTTAATCTTATACTGTTTAGTCAAGTAACCGGAGGCAGGTGCATTCAGTCAGTGGTAGCGTCTCGGTCTTTCATCTGGAGGTCCCGGGTTAGAATCCCGGTTAGGCATGACATTTTTACACGCTACAAATCATTCACTTCATTCTCTGAAGCAATACCTAACGGTAGTCCCAGAGGTAAAAAAAAAAAGAAAAAAGTCAGTCATATTATAATAACATGCAGTAACGGTGGCTGTGGGTGTGTTGGTTGAACCACAACGCCTTACACCTTCGCTCCTGTAAAACAATCGGAATTAAAATAAACTCAAAAATGGTTTTTAAAAATTTATCTGAAATATTTGCAAGCCCAAATCTACTGAATATATCGTTTACTATAACCGGGATTGGGAAAATTTAAAATCATTGTTAAACATTTTTTTTACCATACTTCATTCTCTTTCTAGGTCGAATTTCCAAAATCTAGAAATTGATTTATTGACGAATATTATATACCAAAAATCAGGTTTATTTCTTCACTTGTTACCGAGAAATTAAAAAAATAGAATTAAAAAAAAAATCAAAATTACATTTTAATCCTTGAATATCGGAATTTCAAAAAAATCTAGAAATCGGTTTTAAGATATTCGTAATCATTCAGTTCCTAGCTCACACAGTGATAGACACTTACAGTTTACAATCTATTAAAGTTTGTACTTTAACCGGCCAATCTCCAATACTATATTTTTTTTTTCGAAATTTTTCAAGATGCCGATGAAAAATTCATCGGCATCAAGATGAAAAATCTTGATTCACCGAATTAAGATGATTTCGAAAATTTTCAAGATCTAAATACCTTCTTAGTCATGCCAAGAAACATGGTAAAAATTTGATTGCGATTGATCAGGATTTTTTTTTTTGTTTATCTCAAACAAACAAAAAACCTCCTCCTCGTTATATAATAGCATATATATAAATATTCCATAATAGTTTTTTAAGAAAGATGATAAATTGTAAATGAGCTAGATCTTCATTTAAATTTAAGTTGCAATAATGTTCATATTTGTAAAGCAAAAATTGATATGGTATTCTTACTACTTAACTTCAAATAACTCCTGATTATAATTCTTCAATATTGCTATTCAGATATTTTGATAAGAAGTTGTTTATCAGTAAAGAATATATATAAATAATTGCCCATGAATATTTCTAATAAAAAAAAAAGTAACTTTTTTTTTAAGTTTCCTATAAAACTTTCATTAAAATGTTTTCACGTACCGTTTTTTGTTTTTGTTTTTTTCAGAATTGTTTTCTTTTTCCTATCTGGCTCATTAAATAATTAGGAAGCAATTACCGTTTTATACGTGTTTCTTTTCTTTTATATGAAATTAAAACATGGCAACCTGCCAGCTATAAAAGATCATTTATAATTCTATTCTAGCATTAATCTGTTTATAGTTCTAACCTCAATATTTATACTTTATATATTTAAAAAAAAATTAAACTTAAATTAGCATATTTAAAGTAGTATCTTCAAAGAAAAATGTTTTTATAGTTACTTACCTATTTCATAAAAATTGAAGTAATAGCTTCTTTATTCTGAGTTATATAAGATAAGCAAAATTATTTTACAATCATTAATTTAAAAAGAAAAGTATATATATATATGTATGTATATATATATATATATATATATGAACTTGACTTTTTTGCGTGTTCATGCATCAGGTTTTAAATTATATAATCTGACTATAAAACGTAACTAATTACACTTATGTAAATGATACTAACTAATAATATTTCATTACTACTGCCATTTAACCGTGTAATTCTTTTATTTATCTAAAAATAAATAAAGAATTGTCTTTTATTTATCTATAAATAAAAGAAATTGAGTGAAAAGATAGTGACTTCTTCACGTTTAAGGATATCAGAAATAAACCCTAACTTTAATACCCATATAAAATTTTTAAATATAATATATAGGCCTACAACTTATTCGTTATATGATTTCAAGTATTTTACTGTAACCGTAGTTTGATAATATGAAACTTTTTGGTTTGGTGTGCAATAATATCTACAGTAATTTACTTGTAGATACTTTTGTTTTTAGGTTTATTCTATTTGAAGAGATTGGCAAATAGGCAAATAGAAATTAATTTTTTTTTATCTTTTGTTCGAAGTTTACTGCAGAGCATCTTCTTTTATATTTCGCTGTCTTCACTTTTAAAAAAATTCTGTAACGATTTGAATTATTAATATTAATATATATATATATATGTGTGTGTGTGTGTGTGTGTGTGTGTGCCGGCCTCCGCCTTTCATCCGGAGGTCCCGGGTTCGAATCCCGGTCAGGCATGGCATTTTTCACATACGCTAAAATTCATTCATCT
>JAAAKQ030314166.1:11131-48500 GCA_010016005.3 Zanna intricata
ATCTTTGTAGTTTCTTAATATGTTCATGTTAAAACGAATTGGAGATCATATCAAAATGATGTTTATATTTATACTTAAAGTATAAATATGTCAAGGCATTCAGTTTCTTCATCAGTTATATAAAGTTCTTGCTTTTATTAATGGTAAAATTATACTCATCTTAAAATAGAAAGGAAACCCATTTAGTAAATGATAAAATTGTACATTTGAGTATGTGGTGATGTAGTTGTTGGTTTCAGTTGGTTTTTTTCAGATTTACTTTTATGAACAACGTTTTTTTAATAACCATGAACTCAGCACATTAAATTTTTCAAAAGCAAGAACTAAATGAACGAAGGATATATATTTTATTTGATCATACACCATGCAACTTTCCTGACTACTAATTAGCCCCATTAACAATATTACCATCTACAAAACAAATGAAAAGTAACTTGAAAAGTCGATGGTGAGAATCTTAATAAGGTTCTAGGTTTGATAGTATATCATCATATGCCCTGAGGAAGGTTCCTTCCATCATGTCCGCCTCCATTCTCTATTCCAACCCAATATCTGGGTTTCATATAGGTTCTACTTCCTTCATAAAATGTATAATAATTTTTATTTTTAGCCCAGCATCCTTGCTTTGTGTTTCTGAACATCCACTTCTAACAGTTTTTATTAATCCTTTTCCTCTAATATATCTTAGCCACTTTGTTTTTTGTTCTGTCTGATTAAGTTTGTGTTCTCATTCATTCTCTTTGTTACTCTTTCATGTATCATTCTGCCATTTAATATTCTCTAATTTCCTCCGTATCCACAATTAAAAGCCACCGGTGGTTCCGGTGGTGGCTTAAAACAATTAAAAGCATTCAGATTTTTTCACCCTTTTTCTCAGTATGCATATTTACACATTCATGCAGAAGCACACTAAATGTAATATGTCACAAATGCTTCTTCTAATCTTATTATGTTTAGTAATTATTTTACATATACATTTCTATTTCTTTCTATTTACTGCCTTTTTAGTCACTAGTATTCTTGTTTTTAACTCATTTTCATTATTGTAATTTTTTAAATTATTTTTTGGTATAAGATTCTGTTTTCAGTTCTGCCTTCCTTTGCACAGACATTCATTAACTTTCTGTCTTCTCTCCTCATTATGTTTTTCATAACATTTATTTTCATTACATATTCTGCCTAATGTCGAATATGAATATCTTGTGCTCTGTATCCTACAAAATACCATTTAGTAGAAGGGATACATTGATTATTGCTTTATATTATCTGTAGTAATTTTTCTTATGGCTGCAAAGCATATTGAAGTAATAATATTAATTATACTGCCAGTTCCTGGAGGAATAGACTGAAAATGCCACTTATAGAGTTGATTATCAGTTGTGTTTCAGTGGGCTTAGCTTGCTGATATCCAGAGTATCCAGTAATTTAGTTCAGTGAAAAAGACAGTGGGAAATAACTCAGCTTTTCCAAGAAAACTTAACATAGGATGCTTATTAATCTATTAATCTTGGGAATGATTGGTATTTCGTTTCACGTCTCTTTGAGGATTGTAATTATGTCATCAGCATGTTTGAAATTTAAGTGTTATAAGTACACATTTTTTTTTTTCTGTTCTTCTTTCATATCTTCTTTGTTCTTATTTTGATTTCTAACTTCTTGGACTTTTTACATTTTACATTAATTTTAAGTGTAATGTCACAGCTGCTCTGATAATATTAGTAAGATCTATCATTTTAATATTAGTTCTATGAATATTCATTACAGAATGGAACACAAGTATGTAGGGAGAAGACTTATATCTCCTATTATTTTCTAGAGTCAGGATTCTTGCTACTGGATCTTTTTTGTTGCTGTTACTTTACTTTTGTGTATTAACAGGATTAATATTTGAATTTTATAAATTAATCTTTTTAGCTTTATTGAATTTAATATGTTTTTATTTAATAAATAAATTTAAATAAATTAATTTAATGGTTTTGTTGCAGATTTTGATTTCAGATATTTTTGGCAGTGGACTGATTTTCAATCTTATCTGGAATTTTTTTTATTTATGAGTGTATTTTGTTCATTAATAACATTCCTATTAATAAGATTTTCCATATTTATTGAAACACTTGGATTCCTCGCCCTATTCACAGAAGCAATGTTAGCTGTTCCCCAGCTATTAAAAAATTTTCGCCTACATTCTACTGAAGGAATGAGGTTTGTTTTTTTTGAAATAATTCTTTTATTGTATTATTCAGATTAATATGTTTTATTAGAAATTTGTAAATTATATATTATGATAGTTTAGTACGTACAATTATTTGTTCCTGTTGTGTGAATTAATATAGTGGTCACCATGAAAGATGGCATTTGTGTTTAAACTATTGTATCTCAGTTAAAAAAAAATGCACAATTAAAAAGAAGATAGCCCTGGAAACTGAAATTATTTTTGCATTAACAGAATTTGGTTGATTTTTAGTTACAGTCATTCGTTTTACAATTAAGGGCATCAAAAGCAGAAAAGTTATGCATTTCGCACTTCTTTGGAGAACATCAACTTTGAATTATAAAAAAATCAAAACCAATCAAGATAAAAGTTGTCTTCTTTTGGAAGAAGATTTAAAGATTGTTTCTCAATAATTATAATTAAGATTCATCCCAAAAATGGTATTATTAACTCGTGCAGAACGTTTTTTTACAAGATAACCTTAACTTTAATTTCAATTAATATTTTATGGGACAAAACATCTTTGTAATCCTTGAAACAATTTAAACATCATGACAGTATTTTGAAAATAAAGGTATTTAATATTAATCCTTTAACTGAACTGGGAAGTGTATGAAATAATCAAATAATTACAACTAGTAGTTAGGTGTGCATCCTGTTTGTTGCTATACAGACATAGGCATCGTTTTTATATTCACAAAGTTTTCACACAGTTTTATCAGATTACTTTATAATTTATTAATATTATACTACTATTGGTGTTGTTATTTTCTTTATTTTTACAACGATTCACAATATTCCTATCAAAGACTCAACTGTATAAAAAGAGTAACAAATTACAAAAAGCCATTAAAATTATATCAGTCAACATATACATTTTATTATAATACTGAAATTTAAAAAAAATGTGCAACGGCTTATACATCATTTATCTTTAGTTTTTTTATTCCAGTTGTTGAATACATGAAAATCTTAAATTGAAGTCTTGAAATTTTTTTGTATGAGTATGACTAAATAAAGATAAGACCCTCAGTTTAAAATCATTAAAAAAAAATTTGTAAAAATAGTTTGTAATGATTAGTTACAGTACTCAATCTGGAAGTTGTTCTGATAAAGCTTTATCTTCTTTTTTGTTGTCTAAAATATCAAAATCATTTTTGTCAGAGTATGAAGATTTTGGTGATTCTTTCTGTTGCATTATCTCGCGTGACTTCATTGCAGAAATCTTGTTCGATATTTTTTTTCTATGCAAAATGAATTTTTTTTTCCAGTCCTTTGCCATAATATTTTCTAATTCCTCACTAATTAAATTCTCAGCATCTGTCAACTTGAAAGTTTAATTTCAATCAGCAACTTTCTTTTTCACTTGTGCCCATTTAAGCTCTGTTGCATTATATTGACAGTGATATAGTGGTAGGCGAATAACAGAATGTTCTTTCTTGTTGGATATAAAATTAATTTCATACAGTTTACGTTCACTCTTATATGGAAGTATTTTTTGCAACAGTTCTTGTTTAGTTCAAGTATCATTACAAGTAACTGATTTTTCTTGAAGCCACTGTTGGATTTCAGCTTTCCTCCAGCTGTTTGTGAGAACTTTATTCACCGCAGCATCAGAGTGATAATTTGAGTTATCCATTATTATGCTCCCTTCTTGTAAATAATTCAATAAATCATTTGTTAAACAATTTTTAAAACTGTCACTGTTCATTTCTGAATGATAATTTGAACCGGCTTTTGATTTTGTATGTAAATTAGATTTACTTTCTTTAATGAACCTTGTTTTAGCCAAATTTGCATGACACACTGTTAAACAACCATCTTTTCCAATGAGTATTTTAATCTCTCCATTTTTCTTTGAATCTTGTGTATATTTATGAGGATGATCTTTATTATTCCATGTCTCATCTATGGAAATAAATTTTCTATAGATCAATCATCACCTGATGCTGCATTTATTTTGTGAAATGTCTTTAAAAAATTCAATTATTTTTAATGAAATATCAGGTTTTTCCATCAAGAAATGTGGACTATATTTCATTTTTATAACAGAAACCAATTTTTTACAAAATATGACAAACAGTGGTAGATGATAGATTTACATCCTATTTTTTCCATATTTTCTCTTTGAGCTGAGCTTCCTACCCGGGGGGGAGGGGGGCATTTCATTCTGATTGTAGGTTAGTACTGATATATGATTTTGCACAATACATGATGGTTGCATTGCAATTAATTTATACTAATATACAATGACATCCATAATTTTAGAAAACAAATAAGAACATAAACATACTCGTATATCAACAATAACACAAGTTCTGGAAATTATGAGTTATCTTACTATAACATTATCTTCCACTTCACAACAATCTCTTATCCACAAACAGGGGAATGAATTTAATTCTATTAGGTTTACATCAGCATTCAAATAATAATTAAATAAGAAAACAAACAAAGAAAACAACCATGTTTTTAACAGTTTCATTACTTTTATTAGTTATTTGTCATTTTATTATTTGTTTTATAAACATAATGTAAGGATCCATTTTTATTTCATGTATGACTTGAAATGTGTACATAATAGTAATAGTATATTTATGTATAATGTAATTAATCAACATAAATACTGATTAACACATGTAGCGGTGTAAAAGATTCACGAATAGTTTCAACTAATAATAGATTAACACAAACAGAAGGTAATACATAGTTATAGAGACCGTACTGCTCGCCGAGACGGCTTCTTCAGTCCAACATATATTGCCACGTTTTTGAATCTATTTTAATGATCCTGTAAATGATCCTCACCATAAAATATGAATATTTATTAATTTAAACTCGACAAATATGAATTCTACAAAATTAATGCCTGATATTAGTGGAAATTTCTTTTTTCTACACCTTATGTTAACTGTAACTGCTAAAATGTGATGGTTTTACTTGAAACGATCTGTACGCTTAAATAATAGTAGTTTAGGGCTAAAGCTTATTTATGCTTTTGATTTTTCAGTAATTCAAAGCTGATATTCTCAAAAAAAAAACTCTTGAGTTTTCTGCTTTTTACACCCCTGATTTTCAAACAAATGACTAACTAAAATCGGCTAAATCCAGTTAGCGCAAAAGTAATTGCAGTTTCCAAAGATAATTTCATTTTAGTTGTGCAATTTTTTTAACTAATATATAATAGTTTAAACACAAGCACCATCGTTTATGGCAATCAGTATAGTATGCTATCTGTCTATTTCTCATAAATTATGATAATTTCTTAAGTTATACGTCTTATGAGCTACAAGTGATGTAATTAATATTCATAACATAGTTAATTAAGGCCAATGTAACTTACTCAATAATAAATAATACTTAAGATTATTGTATGTGTTTTAATTCATCATTTATAATGTTTTAAAAATTTAATTTAATAGTCCTGTCAACTTTTCTAATTATTATGAATTGTAAAAAAAATTCTGCGATACAAAAAATTGACTTTTTTATGATTTTATGAGATTCTAAATTATTGAATATTTTAAGAATTATGTTTTGTTTTCAAAATTTCTGTAAAAGTAAGAAATCTGACTTATATAAAAACAACATTTTTTGGGATATAACAACTATTTAGTTGTTTGTACCAAATATATATATGTTAGTGATTCAATTTCAATTGATGGCATTTTTGTAGAAATTAATTATAGTTAAAAAGATAAAATACTGACTCTTTAGTTGGGTTTACTGATCGTTGTTAGACAATGTAATCTCAAGTCATAAAGGTAGACAGCTGATTGATTACAATATTGCTTACGTCATTTAGAATGTTATGTTGAAATTATTACGTCCAGTGGGTTATGAAGTCATTTTTAACTGATATGGAAATTTATCCTTACATTGGTTATGATGATGTACAGTTTTATTTTACTGTTTACATGGGATAGATAATTGATAGAACACTAGTGTCTTGGTGCAGAGATTTTGGGTTAAATTAGTCTCAGATTTACTAAATTGTTAAATTCTAAAGTTTTATTAACAGTAGATGTGTTTTATAATTGTTTTAATTTAAGCCGGTAAGCTGCGTTACTATACTTTAAATTACCAACTTGATACGTCGTTGGTTATAAAATAAAATGGCTACACTTTTAATGTTTAAGGAAAGTCTTTGAACCAGGTTATAACATTTATTCTGAACTATAATATTTATATCCTTATTAAATTTTTAATTTTACCATTTTACTTCTACTTTCAGTGTGTTAATGGTTTTGATGTGGACTGCTGGGGATTTATTTAAGACATCATATTTTGTGTTAAGAGAAGCTCCAGCTCAGTTCTGGATTTGTGGTGGTCTTCAGGTATTCATAGATGTTGTCATTCTATACCAAGTTTATTTGTACAGAGATAGTATGGGTCTAACTCTGCCTTCACATGCTGGTAGAACCGATTGATTAGTAATAATAAAATTAATAATAATTATAGTAATAATAATAATAATAATAATAATTAATGAACATTTTGTTATATTGTGCCGTTATTTGATTTCCTTAAGTCACTTATTATTATTATTATTTTTATTATTACGCTGTCACTATTACTATTATAATATTATTAGTAAGTAAATTAGGTTAATAGTATAAAAATTTAAATGAACAGGTGCTGCCTTCATTTTATATCTTATGTCAGATTATATTATGTAGATGTAAATATATATAAATATTATATAAAAAATTATATATTTTTTTTATTCTATTTGTAAAATATACTTCAGTCTTCTTACCAATTTGATGATAAATGTAATGTTATTAGTGTTATTATAATAATAATTATTATTGTTATAATTTTTGTTTATTATAAAGTAACAGACAGAGTTTAAGATTGATTACGTACGGATGTATATTTTGTTATCTGTATAAATTATAAATTTTTTATTTTTTATCATACTAATAAGTTTGGGTTTTTAAATTTTGTTGTTATTTGTTATATTTTAATTATTATTAATATTCATAGTTAATATTAATTATTAATATTGTTAATATCAATTATTAATATACATAGTTCATCGCTTTTCCTTGCAGTAACAGAATATCATTAAGTTGTTAGTATAATGAGAGTATACTTCTGTAAAAACAACTTTCTCAAACAGAAGCTTGCATGGCACTCTTTGGATACTTTTTTTTGAGAGGTTTTTGTTACACAATTGTTATTCAAATAAAGTATTTCCTTTATTTATTTATTTTTTTCATCTTTTTATGACTGCATTGGATCACTTTAGTCAGTCCATTATCTAAGTTTCTTTGAAGAAACTGTTGCCTTGAGGTCCTTCAAGTACTTTTTCATGCTTTCTGATCTTCTTGCCCTTTCTGTGTTGAAAATGTTTATGGTGAGTTTCTTTCTTTTGAGTGTGAAGCGAGTGTTTTTGCCCTTGAAAGTTTTAATTTAATTTTATCTTGTCTGTGGTGTTTTTTGGTGTATGGCCAATTTCCTTCAGATTAGTCTTATTTCTCCTTTCCATCTGCATCCTCATGATATGTCCAAAGAAATCTAGTCTTCTCTTACGCATGGTATCTCAGTGATGGGTTTTAACTTTTTGTACTCGACTTCGTTGGGCACAATCCACCACTGCATGTCTTTCTGGTTCTTTTTTTTTATGCAAGTTCTTCCATTTCTTCCTTCAATTTTATGGAGTCTGTTAGTCCTTGATTGTTAATTCAGGCTGAAGAGTGTTTCTGCTGCATTGTGGCTTCCAGTTTTATAACTTAGTTGTAGTGTCTTATTTTTGCTTTTATTTTCTTTATATTGTATATAAAGAATATATATATGTATGTCTTCTCTAATGCACTGTAATATGTGTATTTAATTTTATGCTTTGTATTATATTCTGTATTGTAAGTACATAAGTCTTGATTAGTTGTCACCGACTGAATCCAGTTGAATAAGCAGACTGTTAAAATCAAAGGTTTTATCAATCTTTATTTACGTAAAACAAAAAATGTTTCCATTTCTTTAAAAGCAATCAACTTGAACTTTTACTCTCAGAAAGTCTCATAACAAGTAAAAAAAAAATATTTCATGTATGTTGGTTAGTTCCAAAAGCTTTGACTTCACTAACGTAACAAAACACTACGTTATGTTATAAAATATATTAGACTTTCAAAATAATATGGAATATAATAAAGTATTAATTGATGAATGGGAATAAATATTACATGTACAACATTAAAGAAAACAAATGAAAGATACATTTCAGATTAACAGATTTTCATGTAGTTTAGTTCACTTGCACCTTAGTGTGGTGGATAAACCACATTAATACATATGCTATGAGATATGGCAAATAGTATTGTATTTATTGACATTAAACCTGATGTATTCTGTCTACAATTTGAAACAGATTGTTTTAAATATGGCGTATTTTAATATTTAATTTTGTTTTTATGAGTCAGATACATTTAAGTAAAATTAGAAACTGTCTCTTTTTCTGTTTACACATGTTTGTAACATTTTACATGCCGATGTATACAATGTTCAGATTATATTACTTGCACTTAATTAAAGTGTAATTTTATTTCAATGTTTATGACTTATTTTGAAGTAATTTATTAAATACAATAACATTAATATTATGTTTATTAAATTTGTTAAAAATTTATTAAAATATTCATGCAGAAGGGATTAGTATCAGCTAATCTTTAAATTACCTGTAAAACTTTTCAGTATATATATTTTCATAGTTCAATTTGTGGAATGTTTAATTTAATATCAAATATAAAAATGTAGTAAATGAAAGTTGTTTCTGAAACAAAATTTTCTTTTGATAATTAATTGCTGACTTTTTGTGCAATGCCGATCTACTGTGAGGTAATTTACTCTTTTTTATAAAAAACTTAAAGCTGTTTACCAGATTTTTTTTCAAAATTTTTACTAATAAATATATATACTGAAATGATTAGTGGATTCTTTTAACTCCATTAATTTATCTTTAGAACGTTTTCCCTGATTAGAGTTGTCACTCAAATATCAGTTACTTAATATTAATAGTTTAATTAAAATTAGTTACTTATAATTTTATAAATGAAAGCTCTGAAAAAGTTTTGAATTTAAACTTTTCATTAGGATAAAGTAATTTTCTACATATTAAATCATTAAAATGTCATATTTCAGTTTATATCAATGCCAACAGGATCTGGGGAAAACGCATCTGGATTTGTTTCGAAGATTAACAATTTTTTTGTTAAATATGTATTATACCATTAAAATTTTACTTTATCTTACTTACCTCCTTAAATTTTTACAGAATGCTACTACCTAAGATGTTAAAGGTGTTGTGGGATCATTGTAACTGATGCAGCTTATGATTTAACTCAGAACCAAAATTTTAATATTTGTAATTTTCTGTCTAGAAATGTACTTTTTGTATGTAAAGTTAACATTATATTTTATTTTTTAATGATAATTTGAAATTACGATATTAAACTGTTTTATTGCTTATGTAAGTATGTTAAATAAATAATAATCATTTACTGAATTTATGTTCCTATGTTACCATAACCTGTGCCTTTATTTTATAGTTAATTTAATTGTACATTAAGTATTCCTTGGGCTTTGTTCCTGGGTGATTAATTATTGTTAATAACATTGTAAACAATAAGAATTTCGTTATGTATACTTTGATCGGTTGTTGCATTAATCTGTTATTACATTAATCTGTTGATGTACTTTCTTTGAGAGGAATCAGAATAGAAATTTGTCACTGTTACCTTATAACAATAGATAGAATTGGCGAATATTAAACCAGGTTTTCTTCTGATAATTCTTTGTTATTTACTGGCATTCTCTTTTATTTGACTAAGTCATAACTTTTTAATTTATTATTAAGCCATGTACTCTTTTAAAAAAATTTATGTTCTGAACTCAACTTCCATAGTGTATGTCATGAAAAAAAAAAAAATTGAACAATTTTTCTTATCATTTTTGATATCAGTTATTAATCTGTGAGTCCAGTAATTGCAAAATGTATCCACAATTTGTGTTATACAAAATCTACTAAACCAGTTTCTAAAAACTGAATTATTGGGTTGTAATTTTATTTTTTCTTCTTTTCTATGTCTTGTTTAAGTAAATTTCCATTCTTAAGTTTTTTAATATCAAAATAAAAAATTATAAAAGATAATCTGCAACTTCAGTTGATACCTATCTATTCTTAGAAATCTATTCTTAGAAAAATGTTTACAAAATTGCTTCTTTTTTAATGCTGATGCATTAAAAATTACTGTTAATTATTACTATATTTTATGTCAAAATGAATAACAATAAAATTTGTAACTGGATCTGACATTTGTTTAATATTATATATATTTTTAGAAAGAATTAGTAACTTATACACATGTTCAGATTTGTTTGGACACATTAAGTTTTTGATGTATACAGGTGTTTTCAAATTAAAATTATAAAATATACGATTGAATATAATACTAATTATAATACTGTAAAAAAGTTGCATAATTTCAGGCTAGCAGTGTCAAAGTATTGATGTGCATACATAATAGAAAAATTTTTTATGTACATATTGTATAATATATATATATATATATATATATATAATGATCTTATTCATTAGAAAAATTCAGAGATCAGTAGATTAATATTAACAAAATTATAATATCTTAACTTCTGTCTGTCACTTATTTTTCGTAGTTCCTTAAGTTGTAACAGTATTTTTCTTTTTAATCTTAATTTTATCTTTAAAATGAATATTTTTACGTAGAGTAGTTAATAATGATTATTATACATTTTTTAAATTAAAGAATTAATTTAAGGTTAAATGGTGATAATAAAATTTTACATTAAGTAATTAATTAATGTGTTAATTATTGTTTTAGTTTAAAAAAAAAAAACTAATTTTACTATTCAGTCAATTGATTTTCGTTTCATTTTTTTTTTTTTACAATCTAAAATCAAAAATTTAATTAATAAGCAAATTAAGTAAAGAAAAACACTATATTTATTAATGACCAAATATTTTATATAATATTATTATGTAGATTTATTATTAGACATAATTAAAAATTTTAATTAGAAAAAAGAAAAGTATAATAATAAATAAATAAAATGTATAAGCACCATTATATAATTAAAACAGATGTATTATTTATATGATTTATTTTTTAAATGTGTTACTATATGAAATTCTATTTATACTGTTGGTAGTAATAGTTTTAATTATTACTATTGTTGTTCTTTATGTAAAGATCTGTCTAGTTTTCTATTATCATTCATATTTATTATTTGCTTCCAAGAAAAAGGTATATATATATATATATATATAATCCAATCTGTTCCATCAAAGTACAGAAATTAAAAAGATAAGATGACACCTAATTTTTTCATAAGCTTTACAATAGCACTTAAGTGGCAATCCACATCTTCAGTTATAATTTTTTTTTTTTTTTAACTCTAAGACAATTAAAACATTTATAAATTTGTTTTTTAATAATATATAGAATTTGTCTTTTTTAAATCAAATTGAAATTGAAAATTAAGAATTAAAATATAAAAATTAAAAAAAAAGAAACGTTTTATTATTAAAAATCACAATTTAAAACATTTTTTTTTAGTTAAATTATAGAAATTAAAAAATACTTAATACAAAATACGATGTCAGAATTTATAAAATTAAAATAAATAAATAAATAAATAGGATAAAATATACTATGTGTCTTGGCCAGCCAATGTAATAGAATAGTACTGTGTGGATTTAAATTAAATTGGATTTATGCCTATCATTATTTTTATCCGAATAAGTGCTGCCATCTACTGCAGTTCTTATAAGCGTGTAATCTTCATATTCTATTTGCAAGTTGATCAAGTTGAATTTCCTCTTATATAATATTTCTCCAAAATGTCAAAAACTTTTATTATTATTATTATTATCTATATTATATTTCTTAATTTCCAAATTGGTTTGAATATCAAATGTAGAATGTTTATTGTTAATGAGGTGGTCGGCAATATTAGATAAACCCAGTTTTCAATTTTTATAGTATCTAACGTGTTCAAGAAATCTAGCTTTAAAAAATCTACTAGTTTTACCTCTGTGTGCGTGTGTGTATGTGATAACAGTCCTTTCATTTTATTTTATGAATTCCATACAAATTATATTTATCAGCTGATTCCTTTTTTTTTTAAACGTTTTATTAAATTATTTGTTTCATATGGAGGTTTAAATTGACTTAATCATAAATCTTATTTATATTTTCAATCACGCTATCAATATTAAATATTTTAAATGAACATAGACATATATACAATATAAATACACAGATAAAACAGTTCACATAATAAAAAACAAATCAATATACAACTATGAAGACCCTTTGTTTGTTGATGATAATATTATTATTGTAATTAGAATTATATGCCAACAAAAATAATTAAGTTTGCTGAAAAATATTATAGTCAGGAAAATATCCTACTAATGGGTTTTCCTTTGTCAGCCATCGTGTCTTAAAATTTATTTACAAAATAAAATTATTTATGGTATTATTCATACTCATGATGTCTTATTATGGACTCTGTATGTTGATATTTTTGTTGTTTAATCTTGTTGTATGTAATGAACATCTAATAATTTTGAATATACTCAATTCATATTATAATGGTTTGAAATTTACCTTTGAAATTGAATAAATAGAACCGTAAATGACTTAAATGTTAGTATCAAAATTAAAAAAAAATAATCAATTTATAAATTCATATATAGAAAAACCATAACCAATAAAACTACAATATATAAATATTCAAGATATTCCAGATTTCTTGACTATATTAGATACTATAAAAAAGAAAAATTGGGTTTTTCTAATGTTGCTGACCATCTTGTTGACAATAACATTCTATATCTGATCTTCAAACCAATTTGGAAATTAAGAAATATAATATAAATAATAATAATAATAAAGGTTTAGACATTTTGGAGAAATATTACAAGAGGAAATCCAACTTTTATCAACTTGCAGACAGAATATGAAGATGACACACTCATAAGGAATACAGTAGATGGCAGCATTTATTCAGATAAAAATAGTGGCAGTACATAAATCCAGTTTAGTTTAAATCCATACAGTAATATGCAACATTGGTTGGCCAAGACACCCAGTTTATTTTATCCTACTTATCCGTTTATTCTAATTTTATAAATTCTGACATCGTATTTTATATATGTACTTGTATATATTTGTATATATTTAAAAAAAAATAAAAATGTTATAATTGTAATTTTTAATGATAAAAAATTTTTTTAAATATTTTAATTCTTATATTTTAATTATCAATTTTCAATTTTAATTTGATAAAAAAAAAAAAGGAAAAAAATAAATTTCATATATCAAAACGTTACATACATATATTTTAATTGTCTTGTGTTTAATATGTAAATTGATGAAAATATTTTTTAAAAAAAATCAAAAATTACAAGCTGAAGATGTGGGCTGCTGCAAAAGTACTATTGTAAAGGTTATGAAAAGATAAGGTAGGTAACTGTCATCTTATTTACTTTTTTATTTCCGTATTTAGGTTGATCAAGTTGGATTACATATACAAAATATATTAGTACAGAGGAATATGAAAAGAATTGACTTTAGAAAAAAAGAAGATATATGTAAAAAAAAAAAAAAAAAATTGTTTAGCATTCTAAAGTTGATTTTGTTTAGTTTATATAATATAAATATATAGTTATGTTTATATTAAACTATTAGGTGATTTTTTTGTTATACTACAGTTTATTATGTAAGTAGTAGTTAGTTTCAGTAGGAATTATCTTTAGTTAGTTATAATTAATGTGTAGTGCTTTATATTGTATATATTTAATGTAAGTAAAAAAGAAAGAAAAAACTTAGTAAATAAAGCACAAGTACTTCCAAATTTTTAATATTGTTTAATACTCATTTATGTATTTTACATGAAGTATGTTTATAAATAAGTATTTGATTTGCTTTTATAAAATTATTTTTGTTTGTTTTGTGTTTTTTTTCAACATTAACTTAATCATTAATTATAATAATCAATCATTAATATTAATGTATTAATTAATTTAATCAATACAGTTCTCGTTATTAATGTTCTACTTGTATTGCAAGAATCGATCGTAGTTTACTACTATTTACATTTTTTTTCAGCTTTATTAATTGCAGATTTAACTTGTACACTATGTCTGCCATTAATAAAAAAAAATTAGTTATTTCTATTGTTAAGAAATATAAATCTTTGTTCATGACTAATAAATACAGCAGCATGCAGGGAAACTCCACAAAACTTTTTTTAAGCAACCTATGAATAAGTTACTGAAATGGTTTCGGCCATCGGCAGTTTATTTTTCACTTTCTTGAATTCTGCTCCCTGAGATGTGTTTCAGAATATTATGACATTACTGAGTTATCAAGTCTATACTATATAATAACTTATTTTTAAAGTTTATATTGAATTCATCTGTTTATATTTGCATTGCTTACATTACTAGCTTAACAGGAGTTATATTTATAAAATGATGTTACTCTGTTAATTGGAAAATTAAATTCAGAAGAATTGAGAATGAAGGTTACTGAACTAGAATATATATATATATATATGTAGTGTAAAGTACAATTTAATTTTATTTATTTTATAAATTCCTTTAAAAAAGGAAATAGAAATTTTTCTATTAACCAGATCTTGCTGAATCCACATTTCTTTTTACATTTTCATACTATTTACATTGTTGGTAGATTGAATGACTTGTATGATTATTGTACTATGCAAGTTTTTAAATCCTGGTAGAGTGAAACATTATTATTATTGGAAAAAAGGAAATAAGCTTAAAATATTGCCCAAAAAACGTTATGTTAGAAAACATAGCTAAAACGCTTCCTATTGTTCCTTTTCAACAGGAAATAAACAGTTTTAAAAATGTATTGATATTTTTAGTACATCCATAGTAGAAGTTATTTTAAAAAACCTGTGGTAACATGTTCTTATCGCCATAAAACAAAAGATGCAAATTATGAAGAAAATCATTACTAGTAGATTTTTAATGTTCTGTGCAGTGAAAACTAAATGAAAGTTAAAAGTTAAGTTGAGTTTTCATTTAAAATTAAATGAAATTTTATTTTTTATTTATTTTAAAAATAAATATATTTTTTGAGCTAGTGAGTGACTGTTGAGACCAGTGATGGACCAGATTTTGGTAGTATATGAATTCATCATACTTTTTTCAAAAACTGAGCTATTCTTCAGATAAGTGTGGAGATCTGCCAGCCTCCATGGTGTGAGTGGTATTGTCTCTGAGATCCCAGGTTCAAATCCTGATCAGGCATGGCATTTTCACATATACTACAAATCATTCATCTCCATCCTCTGAGAAATATCTAATGGTGTTACTGGTGGTTAAAAAAAGGGTGGAGATCTAAGCCCACCTTCCACTGTATAAATTTATGAACAAATTGAAAATAATTGTTTCATAAAACCTCACTGAACACTAACAAAATTTGCCTATGTACAGTCTACAAAATTTTGTGTAGAAAACTTTTTCTTTCTTTTTTACTTTGTCCCATTAGTTACAAGATTGCCCTCCAGCATGGGAGAGCTGGAGTAAGAATTGTGGTGGCCAGTTTAAGTATAGCAATTCTTAGGTACTTTTCTGTAGGGAAGAAGGGATGAAAGACAAGGTGATGCCTAGAAAGTTCTACTGTTCACAAGGCTTATCCACTAAGAAGACAACAGATGGTACTTGTACAAACGGTTTTTGTGATATTTCTTAATTTTAAGATCATTTTTATGGTTTAGTGATTTGAATGGTAAAATTAAAAAAAAATTGAAATCTTTTAATTGGTTTTTTTACATATTAAAACTATTTCACTCCTGTAAAAAATTGCAATCCTGTGGAATGCAATTTTTTTAATAGTTTTTGACAGCATCATGTCGCAGATAATGTATACAAGAACTGCATGCTGATGTATAAAAGTGAGTGTTTATTTCCAATTTGTTTACACTGTGAAATGTACTTGCTTCTGCTTTTAATTTTAAAGAATTTAGTTAATATTAAAAAATATGTTGAACCATTTCATTTGGGGAAATAATTTGTAATAAAAAATAGATTACCACAAACTGCAGACAAGTAAACAAGTATAACTGTTAAAAACATTATTTTCTGTTGTTTCATCTTAAGAAGATAATTGGTCAAAATCATGATTATAATATGTGTAATTGGACAAAATTATGATTATAATATGTGTAATAATAATAATAATATGAATTTTGTGTAATTAATATGAATTGAAGTTGTCATAGAGCAAAAATACTCTGTATAATTAAGTGACCTGAATAATAGTTGTCTGAAGTAAACTATTGTTCAGAAAAAATTACTATTCAAAGGACTACTGTTGTTCACATCAAGAACTAAAAATGCAGTAATTTTTCCATTAATTATACACATTCTTTTGCAAAATTTAGTTATGTACTGTATAAAATGAACCTAGATTTATTTGTTTTTTTATGAAAATTCGTTTATAATATTTTTATTAAAAAATTATGATTTTGTCCAAAGTATTAGATGAGTTTTTCTCAATATTCTTAGCAATAACTATATAATTTGCCTAACTTCAAAAAAATTTTTGTCGCTAAAAATTTTAGCTTTAGTGAACTATTAATTTATGTTTGATACTGTCCACCATAAACACAAATCATCCAAAGTAAGTTTATGTATAAATTACTATAATTAGCATAATAGTAGAAACTGGTGTTTGGTGTATTTGCATTTCTGAAAGTAATTAAAAAAATTAGAGTAATTTAACCACTTGTATAAGTTTTAAAAATATGTTTTGAGTTACATTTTTGTTTTTTTTTACTAAAGTGTTAATTATATTTTAATTTTTTGTTTTGATTTTTTTTTGTGCCAATAGTTAAAAAGTCTTTTAAATTCTAGGATTGAAAAAATGTGCAATTTTTTTTCATTTTTGTAATAATATTTATTATTGTCTAATATAATTGTTGAAGTATTTCTTTTTTGACTTAAAAAAATTACAAAATTATATATATATAATTAATTTTTATTTTCTTAATATTTTTGAGATTAAAGTTAATTTTCCATTAATTTCTTGTGTTGTCTTAAAATAAAATTTGTTGATAAAATATAATTTGTTGATAAATGTTTATATATATATTGTTCATTATAGTCTGAAATAGTTTAAACAATGCTAGGCATTATAATTGTGTTTGCATGATTAAGGTTGCTTTCCAAAAATAAAAACAAATTTTAATTAAATTATTCTATTTTTAATTTGTAGTATTGATTGCTATATTTTTGTGTAAATAAGAAAAAAATGTTTATTTTTAAAAAATTACTCTATTAACAGAACAATCACCATTATTTTTATTATTAAATATAGAACTTAAATGCTTTCTTAATTGGCAATGAATAAATTTTATAAAAAACTGCACTATGATATAAACATGTTATGTAAAGCACATTTTAATATATTAATAAAAAAATTATTGGAAAACAAGTTGAGTGGTGTTCTGTAAAATTCACATCATTTATTTATTTTTTTAATTATAATTAAAATTATATAACAACTTAAATTGAATATTTTTTTCTTTTGATCCAGAGCCCATCAGATAATAGAAATAAAAAAAAAAAAAAATTATTATTGATGAACTTATTTTATTATTTTACTATTGACAACTTTCCAAGATCATGAAATTAAATTATAATAGTGTTGTTTCATTATTTTATGTCTATTTACAAACAAAACCAGTATAATTACATATTTTTATTATCTAATTACAATTTTTTCTTAAATTCTACAATAGTCTCTCTTCTAGGAGGCAGTATTCTAGTATTTTTTTTGTATTTATTTTTTTTTTTACATTAATGAATATGGAGACAAAGATCAGGTATTAAAAACATTATTTCCCATTAAAATACCATTTTGTTTATGGTAGGGACTGGATTTGAAGCAAAAAGTAACACGTATTTATATTTAATTTCTATATTATATATAGCATGCGTACATAATTAGTTTAATTTATGTACAGCTAATGTTAAATAAATAATAAAATCTAATTCTATTAATTAAGGTTTAATAAAATCTGTACTGCAATACTGTTATAGTTAGGATATAATACTTTTAGTTTTAGTGATTTTAGCAACATAGGCACTTGTCAAATGATATACTGTGTGTAAATATAAACTGTTCATAATAATAATAATAGTATGAGTATACTAACTTCAATAAGTAATAGTATTTTCTATTTTGTTTATTTTATAATTTTATAAACATATTGTTTAATTTACTGTTTACTCATAATTATTTAATGTCCAATCACTATAATTTTATTTCCTGTAATTACTTTGTTTTTATTATATTTTATAACAATAGAACACTGATTAGAGTTTCTAAAAAAAAATTTAATGCATAATTTTAGAAATACATTTTATTATCATTAAGCAGCTTTCTATCACTAAAGAAGCGGTAAAAGTTAGCTAAAAAAAAAAAAAATAAATGCATTTCTAGTAGTAAAATATAAATATATTCTATATTTATTTATAATATAAATATAAAATGTTCAGTGTCTTACATTTGTACACATTGAAGCTATAAGAAAAATAGTAATAACTGTCATATAATTTATTTAAATAGCTTGCATTTATTTGTTGTTGTTTACATTAAAAGTTTAGAATTTTATTGCGGATAACTTTATTTTATAGGCTATCTTAGTTTTTAAAAGAAAGGATTTTTGTATCTAAAAACTGCATGTACTTGAATATTTTTTTAATCTTGAAGGAACTGCACAAATACACCAGTTTGTCTATAAATAAACTGGGATTTTTTTTAATCTCATTTTTATATAAAATATGTTTAAAAAGTAAACTTATAAAAAAAATAATTATTGTAAATATATTTTATTATAAAAATTTGTTCGCTATAAGACAACCAAAACATATTTATTTTAAAAAAAAAAACTACGTATTTGAACAAGAAAATTAAGATATATTTTAAATAAAAGATCTGTTTAATTTCATCCCTTTAACACTTTACGTCATACAAAAGCAATACTTTTGCCACAGTTCAAGTTTGCAGACTTGACTCCTCAGCTTTGATTAAATATAGTTCTATGGTTATGGTTATTCTCTATTTATTTTTATTCATGTAAAAAAAATATGTATAAAATACATATAACTGTTAACTCATTAATTTTATTTTTATATAAAAGTTTCCAATTATATCCAGAATATTCAACTCCTTGAGTGTTTTTTTACATAATTTTTCTATTTTTCTCCACTTAGTTCATATCTCAAAGTTGAGAAACTAGTTCATATTTACTAAGCTCAATATTTACTCAATTTTGAGTAAAAAATAAACACAATTTCTTACTCTCACAAATGTGAGAATTTTCCATATTAAACAACAGTGATACTTTCTGAAAACATCAATGACAGTGAATGAAAACACTATTTGAGGTAAATATAATTTTAATTTTAGTTAGAACCTGACCTTGTTAGAATGATGGTCCATTACACAACTGAGTTCCATAATTTATAACATCTTGTGATATGATAGAAATATATTCATTATCAGATAAATGAAAATGTTTGACATTTTTATATTTTCTATGCTTGAATCTAGGAAAAATGCTGCCAAATTCCTTGGTGTTTGAAAAATTGTAAAAATGTTAATATTCTACTTAGCAGTACAAAATTTAGTAATTCTAATATGCATAAGTGATTAATTTTAATACTTAGGTACAAGCATAAACCGATTCCCAATTCATATGCACAAATTAACATTCCACACATACACTCTTTTGGAAGATAATATTCCAAACAGTCATTCATTTGTAATAGTGAAAATACTTGCAGCCATATTTTTTTTACATTTATTTAATTCTGAAGATGCTGCAGAAGATTGCACTTCACTAACTCTCCTCATGATTTGGAGATAACTGAAACTATTGAAGTTCGTATAAACACACTTTGTAATATATGTAGTAAAAAATTTTTATTATAAAAACAAAGTAAATGTTGTTTTTAGGTTTATTCACTGGTACTTCTTAAAATAATGATAAATACGTAATTAATTTACAAAAAATTACTATCGTTACCTAATTGATTCATTACCAATCTATTATATTTTAATGTGTAATATGCATTAAAGTTGACCATCACAGTTTTCTTGTTAATCAGTGTACTATTGTATGTGAAGTCCAGTGGTGAATTTGTTTATACAGACCTTGTTTTGGAGATAGGGAATAGTGTTTTTTGTACATATAATTCTATGAATACTAAATCTGATGACAAGCTATGGGTGTCATGTTAATTTATTCTCAATATCTCATTTGTTTCAATTTTTAATTAATATTATTTCACAATTTTAAACATTATTAGTTAGCACAATTATCAATTAATTAGTCCTTACTTAAACCAAGCTCTCCTGACCAGAACTGAATCCTACCAACCAACATAACATACGTATTTAAAATAAATAATTATCTTATAACTGATCCTGCAGTACCAAAAAGAGATCTCAAAATGGCTAATCAGGAATCCTTGTAACCACCTGCCCGATTATTAAGTGTGTGTATTTCATAACCACTAAAGAGCATAATCAGGCATAGGGACCTATTGTGGTGGAAAAAAATTCTCCTCCCCTATGAAAGAAATGTAGAATGTTGTACAATTTATAAAATTTTATTAACTTAATAATTTTTAAATATCAGCTTCAAAATAAGAGTTTCTAGTTTCTAATTGAAAAAATAACAGTATATTTTCAGGTACTGAAAAGAATTTTAACAATAAAATTTTGTTAAATACTTAAGATTTAATTAAAAAACGAATAAAACCATGGAAATATGAGTAGTCATTAAACACCTTAATATTTATTGTGATTATTCTTTAAAAAAATCAAAAAATAACCAGGTTTGGTTACACCGAAAAGAAGAAATTGTTATCTCTTAACATTCAGTTAATGTTTTTTGAGAAGGAGGCATATATTATCTGTGCTCTCTCTCTGTATTTGCTGGTTTGTAAGATTTGGTATTTCTGAGGATTTTCAAATTGAAGTGGGATTCCTTGTCTTTTTATCTAGTGTGGTATGAGTATTTAGGTGGTGCAGAGCTAAGTAGCAGTTTATTTAGTATTCAAAAATTTATTAAAGTCTACACATTTATTAAATTTATCACAGAAAATATACTCAAATAATTTTAATATCGCTTGTGACTTTAAAATGGAATTATAATTTAATTAATTATTAAAAAAGTAATCAAAAATTTTGAGTGATATCCATTTGTCTGTAAAATAACAAAATTTTATATGTTAATTGTAACGTGGATATTTTTAACACATTCAAAGTAAATGATACTACTCATTAAAAAAAAATTATAATAAATAAATTATAATTATATATTAGGCTTCTTATTTATTGCACTTACATAGATTAACATTTTTTTTTGCATTCTAGGCTGTTCATAATAGAGCTTAAATTTAGGACTTTATCCTATGTTGAGGAAAATCATCTTAATTAAGAGGAAAATAATAAATTGATTTTTTTCTAGGGGACTGCACCAACCTTGAAATTTTTATCTACAGTTGAAAACAATATGATTTCATGATTAATGTTATATTGTCTATGGAAAAACAAACCTTTTTTATAAGGTGCAATATTTTCTATTTTTCTCAAGATATTTGCTCTTACTACTCCTGAATCCAGATGTTCTATCTAAAACATTCTTTGTTCAAATCTTCTTCATCCCTTTTGACTTCCCATTGGTTTTTTATATTTTTTAATAAGAATGTATGAAAAAAAATTATGCAAATTCACCACTGTTAATTTTTTTTTTGGTTTTTAATTTTTAAAATTAAAATTAATTAATTAATTTATTATAAAAAAGAAAATTGTTAATACAAAAAAATTGTAACAATCAAAAGTATTTTGAATAATGAATATGTAATATTTATATAAGGCAATACTTAAAATTAGTAATATATCTACATCATTAATAAATAAATTTATGTTCCAATTTAATGCTATAAAAAATATGTTGGGCAATACCCTCCTTATAGATAAATGATTGGTTTTACTACAGAAATTTTTATTAAGCATTTGGTTTTAATTTTTAAAGATCTAAATGTAATGAATTGTTTTTCTTCTATATCTTTTGCAAATACTCAGATTTAATCTTTAATATAATGATTTTTTATTAAAAAATTGAAGTTTTCATTATTAGGTAATGCCTATGTTTCTAGCCCATAAAGATGAAGATTTAAAAAGTATTTGTTTACACGAGGGCAAGTCAAAAAGTTAAGTGAGATTAAAAAAAAACCAGTATATTTATTTATTTGTGCTTACAAAAATGATACGTGATTATTTTTTGACATAATCCCCTCACCCAGTCTATCTTTTAATAATGAGCTTTTGAATTCCTTCCTGGAAGAAAGTTTTTGGTCTGGTGTGCAGAAATGTGTTCACACTTCCATGGCCTCTTCATCAAATCAATAATGATTACCTTGCAACTCTTCTTTTAACGGGCCTAAAAGATGAAAATTGCTTGTAGCCAGGTCCAGACAGTATGGAGGGTGGTACAGCAGCTCAAAATCAAGATCTTGAAGGCAAAGGATTGTTTTTTTAGGTCGAGCATCTTCCTGAAGCAAAATCATGCCTTTAAAATGTTTATCACATCTTTTAGATTTGATTTTTTGCTTCAGTAAACACAGCAGTTCACAGTTGTTTACACTATTTACTGAATTGACTTTTGGATTTGAAGTAAACCAAAAGTGAGCCTTCCATTTCCCAGAATATCATCATTATCACCTTTCTTGAAGACATCTGAGTTTTGAATATTTTTGCTGTGGGAGATGAAGGATGTTTCCACACTAAACTGTGTCACTTACTCTCTGGTTCAAATTGATGGATCCATGTCTTATCAATGGTTATTATTCAATTAGGAAATGAGTCTTCATTTTTGTAACATTTCAAAAGCTTCTGGGAAATTTTCAAACTCACTTTGTGAATGCTGGTCAGTTGGTGTGGAACCCAGTGAGCACAGAATTTTCAAAAGTTTAAAGAATCATGGGTGACTGAAAATGCTGAGCCACTTAGTTCAACTCGCTTGTAATTTCATTAGCTGTAATTTGTTGATTACTGTGAATCATTTTTTAACTGCTTCAATGTTGTCGTTAGTCTTTGAAGTGGAAGGCCTGTCTTGCTGCTATTCGCCACAGAGAGAAATATTGCTTGTACTCAACTCTCTCCATATTGCTTATCCATACTGCTGCTTCATTTGATGAATAATCTGCTGGTTTCACTTCTTCTGAACTGAGAAAATGTATCGCTGCTCGCATTTCTTTTTTGGTGCATTCAGACAACGTAGCACTCATTTTAAACAGATTTTTAAACACAATCACAAATAGCTAACAGTGAAACAATACTTTCAATGAACAGCTTATAAGGTTTTGAGTTATAGCAGAACAGTCATTGCTGCCATACATGTGATTGGGAGGGAAATCAAAATTTCCTTGTACTTTTTGACTTGCCCTCGTATTTTGTTAGAATTTCATAATATAAGCAATAATTTCTTTTGTTGCTTCCTTTTTTATAACATGTTCATTCTGTTAGCTATTTTTAGGCATCTTGACTGTATTAATTTATTGGGTCTTCCCTCTTAATTACATATTCATAGTTTCCTAACTGCTTTATATGTTTTTGTAACAATTTTTTTTCTCCTTCAGTCTGTTTCTGTTCAATAGGTCTTTATTTGTCTTCTAGCATTGTAATAATTTCTTCTGACATGTGCTAATAAATGAATATATTTTAATTACATAACATCATTCATAAGGTAACCCTGTCTGTTCCAAGAACTGCCTTCTCAGACTACTGTTGTTTCTATATTTAGCTAATTTTATTACAAACCTAAGCCAGTAAATGATTTGCCTCTGCATGAAACTGATTCTGTGGTTGAATATACTGGCCAATAAAAGTTAATTTTATAATCTTTTTTTACTTCCTACCAGCTAAAAAATTGTATCTTATTGTCTAATTTGTTAATTTCTGATTTTATCTTCTGGAATGTAAGGCTTATACTGTTATCAAACTTAATTCACTTATTTCTGTAGTACTTATTGAATTTCTCTCTCTCTTTTAAAACAGTTTTGTTTCTGTAGAGTATTATACCTGCAATGGTGATCTTGTAGAATTTTATCCAGTTTGTTTCTTTTACAGCCAAGGTTTTTTGAAACATTTTATAAATATTCTTAAACCTGTTAGATTTTTGTCATCGTTATTATCAGTAATAAAATTTCTTTATGTTCTCAATAATTAAAACTAGATATTTTTCATTTTTTTTACCTGTCGATATTTACCATAGAATGCCAAAGCTTTAGTCTTTAGGCAAATAAGGTCAAAATTTTCAGACTAATAAACCCTGTCTGTAACATCTCTTTAGTCTCTTGTATAATAACAACTTATGTAACAAATAATACTAAATTTTACTTTAAGACATTTGTGGTTAACATAATTTGACACTCTTCTCTGACAGTATGACAGCTTTGTTTGTTTTAGCTTGTGTTATGAAAGTGATTGTTTACTTCAATAATACCAAAGATACCCTTGATACAAAGCCTAATAATATTAATTTGATGAAAAGGAAAATCTTCTTCTAATTAATGTACTCCATAATTTTTACTACATCTTTATTAAGTGACTTTTGAAAATCAATAAGATTTTATTCCTTTACCTTTATCAGTCAACTATGTAAAAAATCATCTACTGTTGGCCGACCATTTCTGAAACCTTTCTGCCCTTCTCCAATGTATTCAAAAATATCTTTAAACCATTTATTATTATGTATAATTATATATAATTAATATAAGACTTTTGAAAATAAATAAAATATCTTCCTATAGTAAAACTTAAGATATGCAATTAATTATATATATTTAAATAACTTTAGGAATTATGTTTAATTAAATTTATTTTAAAGACAATTATTTTTTTAATGGTTTATTCTATTTATAATTCTACAAGATTTTTATATTAGTCATATAGGTAAAGCATTGTTATCATTATTTTAATACATAAGTAATATTGCTTAATGTGTGTTAAGTAATCAAATTAATATTGGATTTATTTAAAAAAAAAAAAAAGTATGCATATAAAATAAATTTACATTTTTAATTGTAAGTTTTTTATTTGTTGTATTCAATTTAATTTTATAAAGTAATATTTCAAATATATTGAATTTTAATAGTTAATCAATATGTTTTTATGATATAAAATTATTTATTTAAAAATGATCTCTTAATAGTTTTTATTTAAATAATTTTATACCTGTATTGTTACATATATATATATATATATATATTTACTTAGGTTTGTAAATGTGTATTTATTTAAAAATAGAATAATAATATGGTATCTATCACAGTTAAGATGTAGTGCCTTAGTAGCTATATTATCAATATCTGTATAATTTTATTTACCATTATTATTTGAAATTACTTTTTACGACTAGTATAACTTGTATTATGCTGTTCTGCTTCCTTTTCAGAACTAATATATATATAGTTTATGTTGTATAAAATTACTATTTACAGGCTATAATTTTTAGAACATAACATGTCCCATGTAACTATTCAAAATTTCCTAGTTATAAATATAACAATCTGTGGTATATATCTTGATTTAATTTTGAATTAAAATAAAGTACTCCAATTAAAATAAAGTACTTTATTTTGAATTAAAATAAAGTGTGTATTTTAATCTGTTAAGAATTACATATGAGACTACTTGAAATCATTATTTGAACTAAGGTTTTTTTTTTACATTTATATTGAAATGAACATTAATATATATATTAAATATATATATATTAATATATAATTAATATATATATATATATTAATATATAGAAAACATATCACCCTATTAGAACATAATAAGTCTGAAAAAATGTTTGGTTAATAACAGATAAATATTAGGTTTTTCCATCAAGAAATGTGGACTATATTTCATTTTTATAACAATAACAGATAAAAAAGGAAAAAAAATATGATTACGATTGTTATTTTTGTAAATTAAATAAAAGTAATCTATAATTACATTTATGTGGGACTAAGTGTGGGACCATAAAGAAATAAATTGAGAAAAAAATTGTTTCCAGTATTTCATTTGAAGTTTAGTTATTCTTTCATTTTGTGTGGATAAAAATGTCTGGGGTTAACCAATTAATATAAAATATTGCTTATCAAAGACTATTAAATGACAGCTTTTTTAAACATTTATAATGTAGCTTACAGGGTTTTTGTTTTTTTAAATTTTATTTTAGTTTTTAATAATTCCTTTTTATAATTATTTATTATGAATTATTTTATTAGTGTATATGGATAATATATAATTTTATTTAAGATGTGATTAGCCTGTTTATTACATATGTATATATAAAACCCTTGCTTTATTTGAACTCTTTGATTTAGGATAGACAGTATTATTACTTATCAAATCAGTTGTAGCATTGCTGCTTCATTATCTATGATAGGGATAAAAACAATTGCTAGAAAATATTGTGTGGTTTGTTTCCTAATAATATTTAGCTCCTTTAAAACACTTCGATTTCAAAATCTGAATGGTAAGCTTCAGAGGTTTCAGTGAGTAATTTAGTAAACAAAACACTATATGGAGTTAGTTATATTTAATTGAAGTTAACAAATTAAAGTTTATGTTTGGCTTGTACCATTTTTATCTATCCAGTTAGTTATATTTAATTGAAGTTAACAAATTAAAGTTTATGTTTGGCTTGTACCATTTTTATTTATCCCACCTCAGGACTACTGCATATCTATGCTACTTATAATTTTAGTAAGATAAAGAGAACTCAGAAGACAACTGATGTATGGTATTTATTTTATCAATTGCACATTAAAAGTACTGATTGCACTTAAATAAATCTGTAAATTGTAATTTTATATAAAATTACATAATTTTAATTTTTAAAAGAAGTGTACATATTCATTTATTTAACCGATTTCTTCCTGTACAAATGAAAAATGCAGATTTTTTTATTAATTTATCAAAATCAAGATAATAATAATTATAATTAATGAATATTTTTATATTCAGAATTACTAACAGTTTCTTTTATAATAAATTTTAAAAACTATATTCCATGCAATAATATTCAAATATTGGAACTAGCTTATTCAAGGTGGGGCACGTTCTCTAATAAACTTGAATAAACTGATAGTATAAGATCTGACAGCTGATTTATGCCGGTATTTGTTTTTTTAATGAAACTCGATTTAAGTAAATGATTGATGATAATTTATTTAATACATTATCATTAATCATTCATTTAAATTGAGTTTCATTAAAAACCAGATACCTGCAGAACCAATCAGCTGCTGGATCTTGTACTATGAATAAAGTGTTAGGAAGCATGTTTCACTGCATTATCACAAGTTGCACAAAAATAAAGCAAAATTTCTATGAATTGGAAACAGAGTACCATTTCTGTGTTAGAAGAATGAATCTTCCTGTCAATGGTGCAGTGATATTGTAGTGTTAGCTTCTGTTAATGTAATTGGTAACATGTTTAAAATTAATTAAGTCATGAAATTTGTTTTTGATATTAATGTAAAATGTTTTTAATGAACTGAGATTTTTTATCAGATCTCAAGAATGAAAAGTCTAATTTTTATGAATAAAAAATGTTAGTAATAATTATTTTTATTTTTCATTGTGACCTTGTAGCTTTACCCTTACAAAAAATAATTTATATCACTCAGAACTTAAAAAAAAATATTGTGGGATTTAACATACAATTTTAAAAAACTTTGACTTCAATAAAGTATGTGAGTGATTGTCAGTACATTTATAGCATTATGGACAAGGCAGGGAATAGAGTAAGACTAAAATATCTGGTATTGTAGGTACCTCTGCGTATCTTCTGTGTTAGAATAAAGCTTCCTAATACAATTTTCCATTATTTATTTTTATATTTTTATTCCATTAATGATTTATAATAAATCAAATTTCCACAAAAGTACAACTAAAATTGTTTGTACTAATTTCTTATCCAGAAAAAATCCAATTTAAAGTTAAATAATTATTAATTCATCTAATCATATTTTATTTTAGACCACTGAGCTGAAGCTGTGGTAAACTCTAATCACAAATAATTTGTTCAACAGCTAATTTTGGAAGTCATAGGTTCTGAGGTTCAAATCCAATTAAAGGCAAGTTGCTTTTATACAATTTAAATACTAGTGGATACCAGTGTACTTTGGTTGTTGGGGTTCAATTAACCACATGTCTCATGATTGGTCAGCCTAAATCTCTACAAGAATATGCCTTGTTTACATATCATATGTAACATCCTTATATCTTTCGGTTATGGCGAAGGTTCAGATTCAAACGTAAACATTAGGAAAACAAATTTGATTGTACGAGGTATGTTCGGAAAGTAAAGTCACAAGACGCTTGGAGCGCTAGGGAAATAAGTTTTTAAAAAAAATTGCACTACTGTACTGTAGGCGGGTTCCCGAGCGAAAGAATGAGTGGTGAAACAGGTGAGTAGCTTGACTGACATTGTCGCAGTCACGTTTCTAAATGGACGCTATCATTCCTAATCCCGCGAAATGAGAGGCCTCATCCGCTATCTTTTTATTGTTAAAAAGCAGAAACCCGCAGATTTCATGGTAAAGTTATTGATGCTTACGGTAGCGTCATGTTGCGTGAAAAAAGTGGCGAAATGGTGTAGAAGTTTTAAGGATGGCCGAACAAACGTTCACGACGAAAAACGGAGCGCGAGACGTTTGATAGTGACGGATGAGTTTGTTCAAAAAGTTGAAAAGGTGATTAGTTATGAACGGCGTTTGACAGTGGATGAACTCCATGATATGTGTCCGGAAGTCAGCCGTACTGTGCTGTATGAAACAATAACAGATCGTTTAAGATTTCGGAAGATGTGCGTCCGTTGGGTACCGAAAATGATAACCGACAAACACAAAGCAAGTGAGTTTCTCGACCGTTATGAAGAAGGAGAAAGTTTTATTTACTCTATTGTGACAGGGGACTTAACATGGTTGTTCACTACAGACCTGAGAGCAAACGACAATCAATGTAGTGGCGGCATACTCGTTCCCCTGCTGCAAAAAAAAAAAAAAATTCAAAACGCTGCAAAGTGAAAAAGTCATGGCAACTGTGTTTTGGGACTGCAAAGGAATATTGCTTATCGATTTTTTGCCAAGTGGATAATCAATTAATGCCGATCGATACTGTTAGCCACTTAAGAGACTTCGTCGAGCCATTCAAAACAAAAGGAGGGGGCAGCTAACAAAAGGTGTTTGTCTTTTGCACGATAATGCTCGACCTCACACAGTTTTTGACATCTTTTGGTTGGGATGTTTTAAACCATCCATCCCATAGACTGACCTTGCACTTTCTGATTTCTTCCTTTTCACTCGTCTAAAGGAGCAGTTCAGTGGAAAACGATTTTCGTCCGATTTGGAGGTTAAAGATGCCGTAGACCGGCATCTTTAAAGAGGTCGAGAGAGTTGGCGGCAGACGACTTCAACAAGGGTATAGAAAAATTGATTCCTCGGCTCACTAAATGTAAAGAACTAAATGGTAACTACGTTGAAAAATAGTTATATAACTATATAACATTCCATGTAAGTTTCAAAAATAAATTCACTTTTCTCAATTTTTAATATTTATTGTGACCTTACTTTCCGAATATCGCTACATAACTTACATATCTCATTGTAAACAATTATTATATTTTGTTTTTATGCATTAAATTCTTGGGTACTTTCGGTAGGGGAATGTGTCTGAGCTATTAAAACCTTTTTTGATACTTCAACATGTAAACAGTTCTAGAAATGAACAAATACTGTTCTTAAGAAAGCTTGACACTGTGTATCAGTGTTTCTTTATTATCCGAAGGGAAAGTTGTTCATATCAGCATTTGTTTAAGCTGTTAAACCAAACAAATTTGCCAGAGATTTTTTTCTCACATCAATGAAGCGTGTTTATACTTCCCTAATTTCTAAGAGATTAAGGGCTAAAGATAGCTGTGAACTACTAATTTAGAATGGGTTTATCTATTTTGTTGTCTCTGTATCTGTAGATCTTCTCTTTTACATATCATACCCTATTTTCTTATCCTTGATCTCTTTTTCACTTCTGTATTTTGATGAGACTTAAAGTAGATCCTGGTTGAAGATATAGGAAAAGTGTTTGGTCACATGTTTTTGAAATTCATATGGTTTTTTAGGCTCTGTCTATGTACTTATCTTGGGGTTTATGGATCTACAACAAGGACCAACCTGTGGCTGGGGTATAGTCAGGTCTCTTAAACCGTCCAATTTCATACATGTATACAAATATTAGGATGAATATGACGATATCATATAAGTTTTGTCTAGATACAAGTTTTGTCTAGCAGTGTTAGTATAATACATCTGGGGAGGTTGGATAATTATATATAGATTTGAATCTTTTATGAAATGTATACATTGAGAAAATAGAAATTTTCCTTTGTCAAGTGTTCAGGTGTTTATCATGTATTGTTCAAATTTTAAAAATTATACTTAATATATTGCACTGATTTTAATAAAAATTGGGTCACAAAGTAATAACATTTTTGAAAGATATTTGAGTTTTATTTATTGTCTTTATAAGTTTTTAAATTTTTTGTTTTTAGATTTGAATTTCATTATCTTACACATTACATAAAAAAAATAAGAAGCTGTTCTCAATTTTAAAATTCATTTGATAATAGTTCATTAGATTTCACTTGCATTAAAATTATCCACATGGACAGAATTTTTAATGCAGTTTTCTAAAAAAAAATTTGTGAACTTTTTGATTAATTATTGTGAATGAACAGTTGTTATAAATAAATTAAATGCATTTATACATTGACTACATATTGGACATTTAAATTAATGTTAAGCTCTCGTTTACTCATGGAAAGTTACTATGGAAAAAAATTGTAAGAATTCAAGTCATGAATCAACTGTATTATTTTTACTTACATTTGCCAAATATTGCTTTAAAAAAATTTATATGAAGTTTTATGAAATTTATGTAAATTAAGAATGTTTATAAATTACTATTTTATATGATGATTAGTTGACAATTTATTATACAATTAGTTATTAAAAGCAAAAACCGCACAAATCAAGGCACCTAAAAACATTACTCTAATTTAAGAATACTCTTTCCTAAATTACATATGAAATTAGTATCTTGATTACAAAAAAAATTGACAATATAAAAAAAAGGGATTTAAAAATAATATTAATCAATAAATGCAAAAAACTTTATAAATAACAACAAAGATAAAATATATTAATCCTAATAATATAAATAATCTGTATGATCCTAATCCAATTTGTAAATTACTCTTGGTAGGAAAAAATGGAATAATAATTTTTTTAAAACCATCTTAACACAAGCAAGTAAAACAGATGAAGTTATAGTAATTAAAGAAATAACTAGAAGTGGAAAGTATAATACAAAAGATAATTAAAATGAACACCAGAAGTGACTAAAGTAGAAGAATAATTAATGAAGAAATAGGAGTAGAAATTGCCGTATTAACAGATAATAAAAAAAAGAAGATATTGCTCTATTTTATTAAAAGATGCAAATAAAAAATATTAATCATATTTAACCTAGATGTTGATTGGTTTTTAAATATTAATGATTATTATTCTTTTCATTTAATACCCATCAAATCAATAATGAGATACAAAATGTAAGCAGTTTTAAATAAAAAATTTAGTTTACAATTTCAAATCAGTTTCTACAGTATTTGTTGAGGTTTTGTACTAAGCTAATAATTTAACTATTTGGTAAAGGACACTGAATATTGCAATGTTTATCTCGTGTAAAAGTCAATAACCCATTAGATGATTCCCTTGTAAAGAAACATTTTAATTAAATTTCACAGTTCAATTTTAAATCCATTCAATGATCTTAGAAGAAAACTAATAAAAGTATAAAGTCTGTGGTACCACCTTATCTGTTTGTCTGTAGAGGCCATCAACTTAATTTATTTCTCATGCACATAAATATTTTGGCCTATTTTTGTGCTTAATGGTTGAGCCTATTTCTAAATTAATAATTAATTGGATACATTAACCCAAAACGAATAATATTTTGAGTACAGGCATTTTACCTTGTCGGATTGAGGCCAAAATTTATCAGAAGTTATAACATACGCAAACAACTATTTCTTTCAAGTTTCATGAATCGTTAGAATCAGTTTAGGAATTACATATAAAAAACTTTATTTCCTTATACCCAATAACGATAGACTTTTAATTTCAGCACTGTAAAACGACTCTTATAATACTAACATTGTACTGAATTTCAAGTTCTGCAATGTACCCACAAAAAGTTGAAATTTTAAAATGGTGACAAATTAAATGAATACTAGAAGTGAATAAAGTAGAAGAATAAATTAATGAAGAAACAGGTGTAGAAATTGCCATATTAGCAAATAATCAAAAAGAAAAAGGAAATTGATCTATTTTCTCTCTTGTCTGATTAGGTTCAAAATCTGAATAACCAATTTGATTGCATAAGCCTTTCACACAAAAACAAAAATATTTCTATTGTAATCTTTGTTTCTGAATAGAAATTTTAGGTGATAACTAGTGCAGCGTTAACAAAAGTTGTCTACGAGTATTAAGTAAAATATTTATATGTGATCGGTGTTGTAAGACATTCTTTTCAATGTGTAACAAAATACCAAACGCACTCCTTGAAGGGAATCTACTCAACGACACTGTGTTCATCATTTATGTGGAGTTTTTCAACTTTTTATCGTTAATGTTCAGAGTCAGATAATTTTTGCTTTGGTCATAAGGCTGACATTTTCAATACGTTCTATTTCGATTCCTACCTTTTCGAAGAGAAACTGTAATGCGCTGTTGACCGATTTTATTATGTTGCCCACTGATGAGTATTTGCCAGTAAATCCCTTCAATGTAAATAAAATTTCCCGACGGTACGGTACAAGTGCTGTAGGTTAATAAATATAAATTTCATTGCAGTTATTGTAGGTGGTGGAAGGGTAAGATGTGTCTGATACTTTAACATTTACATATTTTTATTAATTTCTTAGTGATGTTGAAATTAGTCTGTTAATATTGAAATATACTTACTTATTCATAGATATTTGTAATAACGGAGCCAAAATTGCATAAAAGTGGTGTGTTTACCGGAAAAAATATTAACTTCAGTGCCAAGAAACAGTGTCAATGAACCGCATGAACCAGACTGCAGTCGGCCTTATCAGAGCTGGGACTAGAGAATCCCCATGCTTCATCACTACCGCCCAAGAGTGCACGCACCGATGAACGGCAGCTCCACAGAAGGCTGTACCTCAACTCCGCCGTACCCTCTTTTCCCGCCTTTCTGCTGCAGAATGCATGAAACAAAACTGGCCACCGCCTGGTATCTCTCTGAACTGGACAGCATCCGGTGATAACGTAGTCAGCGGATAGGGTCCCGGTTATTTCTCGCAGATGTGGTGTAGAGTGACCCATGCCCGGCAGGTGAACACAACGTCCTCCGGGGTATAACTCTCTGCAGTAGACACAAGTTGGATCATCGGCTCTTCTTCTACGCTTCAAGTACGCACGGAACACGCCAAGGCCAGTTAGGAATTTGATCAATTAGAATGAAACTTCCTCAAAGGGGCGGTTGATCCATGGCTCGATCTGTGAGTCCTTCGGTCGGAAGAGGAGAGATCCCAGTGAGCTGTCAATCCCGGAATAAGCGACCCTCCGCTGGTCGTCTATCCTCGCCCTGGATCACATCAGTCCTCTGTCTTACAGTTGCTGAAATGGCGGGACACCGGCTATAACAAGCACAACCATAAATTCGCCGTATCGAGGCCCGGTAAAAGTTTGCACAGGGCCTTAACCGTTACACCAGCTTTCTCTGTTATTTCCCTAACGTGAGAAGTGAAGATGCCGCGGCGGTCGAGCATGATACCGAGATATTTCACGGTCTCCACCGGGTTAATGCAATCCCTCGTATCTGGATGTGTAGAGGTGATAGCGGGCGCCTGCCGACCATACGTAAACTTCGACTTCTCTATTGAAATGACTAGTTTCTTGCTTTGGAGTCAAATCCATATCTCTGCCATGGCAGTCACTTCTTCTACATCTGGTGCTGAAACTACAAGGGCTAGGTTGTCAGCAAAAGCCACAGGCACCACTTTTGCAGGGAATGACAGACTGAGAATCATCAAAAACGAGGTTCCAGAGGGTCGGACTGATAACGGAACTCTGCGGGACCCCACGTTTAACTGGGAAGCTGAGTTATCTACTCACGCAATTATGTAGCAGTAGTCTGCCTTCATAATATCACTATTTAGCCGTCATGTCTCGTTACTAATCTTCTTCAGTCTTA
Source organism: Zanna intricata (assembly GCA_010016005.3). NCBI lineage: Eukaryota > Metazoa > Arthropoda > Insecta > Hemiptera > Fulgoridae > Zanna > Zanna intricata. Next base: position 45,779 of record JAAAKQ030314166.1, read on the forward strand.
GGGTTTCGAAGACAGTCCAACGTACCGTATTGAATGCATTTTTAATGTCAAGTAGGACTAGAACGGAGATATTCCTAGTGCGCCATAACCCCGCCGCTAATCGGAAAACGTGTCGAACAGCATCAGGGGCGGATTTCCCCTTGCGAAATCCGTACTGTAATGCTGAAAGCCCACTAGGGCAGTAAATCTAACCCTTCAGGCGTACATCAATCATTTTTTCTTAAGTAATTTTTACAATGTGTTCGTTAAACAGATTGGCTTATATCTGTTCACTATATGTGCTCCTGGCTTCGAAGTAGGACTAGATGGGACTGTTTCCACTCTGGCGGTATCCAGTAATTAACCAGCATATTATTCAGAGCCCCAAGGAGCTCTACCAGAATTTTCTCCTCAAATATCCTCACAATCTCTACAGGAAGAATCTCTAATGTCTGGTCCGGGGCTAGTATGTAGTTTTAGCCTCTTCTCGGCCGCATTGAGTTCCTACAGAGTGAATGGAGAAAACGGATGCAATGCAGTTTCCTCCCTCTCTGCCCTTCATTGCTAGGGAACAGATCCCGAAGAGAGTCTACGACCTGTCTCTCCGTTAGCGCCGTACTCGCCTTCCAAACTTGCCAGACATTATGCGATAACCTTTGCCCCAAGGATCGCAATCTATTTCTTCGCAAAGCTCCCTCCAGCACTTGTTCATAGGGTCCTTTATCGCTGCCTTGTAAGCGGCCCTAACCGTGAGGTAGTGTTGGAGGGTTTGGTCTTGAGCTTCATGGGAATTTCCCCGTAGTTACCGCTGATATCGACAACTAGCTGCCCAGGTATCCTGTCTGAGACAGGCGATCCTATCTGATCACCAATATGCATGTCGGGTGGGGTTACAACGGGCATATACCCCTGATGCTGTACAAAGCATCGTAATGCGATGTTGAATCAGTTCTTCAAACCTGACACACCCATTCCTGGAGACGATACTCCTCTAAGCATATAACACACCGGGAAGGCGGGTCGAGAATTCAACAAAAAGATGGTCAGACATAAATTCTTCATCCAGAGTCTTCCAACCGATGAAATCGTTGACATTGTTTTCCGATACGAAAGTCAGATCAGTAGCAGAAGATGACGATCCTCGAACAAATGTTGGAACCTGCTCGTAGATAGATATAAATCCCACAACCGCTAACCTCTCCCGCAGTTTAAGTTCTCGGATGTCATGACTATCCTGCGAAGTATGACACTTTGGCATTGAAGTATCCCGTTACCACGAGAGTTGATGCTCGATGGCGGTATAATTTATGAAGAGACCCTCTAAAAAGGAGAGAAACTCATAAATTCCCGATTCGGGGAGCAGTAACAGGAAAATATGGTCATGGACCCGACATCCGCCCAAACAAACCCTCTGCGCTCCACTGACTATTAATGACACTCCTGCTTTAACGAAACTATTATCGGCATCTAATTCGGCATCTGACAGCCAGGTAGGGCCTGTAAAGCCAACCGCCGGTTCAGAGAGGAGCACCAAGACAGAAGATCTCTGCAAGGCCATCTCCCAGCGTATATCTAGGGAGTGCCTACTCCTTTACGTGTTCAACTGAGGAAACTTTATTGATGTGTAGAACACTTCTCCAATCTGTGGCTTTCCATACCACAAGCCGGACACCTCCTAGAAAAGATGCATGCCACTCGTAGGTGGCTCTACTGACCGCTGTTGAATAATAGCCGAGAGCGGTCGGCGCTCCTGCACGATGACGACTTATGGCAGAGACCCAGTTCTAAAAACCCTGTTTTCAGGGTACTACAATGGACCCATCCAATCTTCACTAGCTTCGCCGTTAGTAACCTGGCTGCACTATAGGTCGTGATCACCGTCGCATTCTGCGACTTCCCGAAGGCGGTGCGCATGGAGGAGACGCAAAATTTAACCTCCTAATCGAGGACCAGTTTCACAGCAGAAGACACTTCCTCCTTAATCACTTCTTCTTTGATGCCCTGAATATGTACTATAGCGCAGCGATTTTCCTTGCAGAGAGCACGGTCAGGTATCCCGTATCCCTGTCTTAAGAGCCGCAGCCTTATCTGCTCCCCTTAGCCGTATGCAGAGCTTTTCCTTGCCTCCCCGTTTCACTGATAAAATATCGCCTACTCCTCGGTCCGCCACCGAGTGCTTGACAGTCTTCAAAAGATCTGTGAAGTGGCCAAGTGGTACGAACCACCACTATGTCGCTTACCACCACCTGTGGAGTGACGACCTGTGGTGGCGTTAGGTAGTTATCTGCTGCCGGTATGCGATTGGTCTACTACCATAACCCTAGAGTCTGAACTACCGAATAAATACAAAATCCAGGCGTTCTGAACCCACTCCTGTGGTAGGAAAAACATGGGTGTGTAGTGCTATGAGGAACCCCTCTCAGGGGATGTTTCATCATATGGAACGAGGCTTTCTCACCATCCTAGGAGTTATAAAAGACTGTGAAGCGTCCGTTAGTCAGTTTCAAGTTACCATAATCAACGAAGTTGGAGCTATCTTCTAATAGGTCACCTGCCACAGCCTCCGTATATACCCCAGTTTTTATTCTTTATTGAACTAAATATTAATTCATCTGTATAATTTGTATGTGTTCATTTTATCAATGTCTATTTGTCTTCTTTCTATCTTGACGTGGGCGAATGATTCGTATAAAGGCACGATATCGACTTCCCCACGATTATTTTAACAATATTTTCACGGTCG